>JARFXV010001052.1:1252500-1475000 GCA_031761425.1 Cosmopolites sordidus | reverse complement strand
AGGGCATAAAAGAAATTTTACAATCTTATTTTTACGTAACTATTACGTAATTTTTCGTAAATATTTAATTACAGTTCCCCTCTTTTTCTCTCTATTTTTTACTTTTATTCTTCAGTCTCCAATCGCATTTCTGCATACCAATTTTGATTTTAGTAATAATCATCAAGCTGCATATCTTTGATTTTCTTTTACAATTCTATGTTTACTTTTGCACCCCTAGGTATACTATACTTTCAAACTCGTAGTCACCCCCATTACTGTCTAGTCACACGTCACTCTTTACTGTATTGTCTAGATTTCTCAGTATAAAATATTTGAAATTTCTCTCGTTTATTTTTAAACCTTTTTCTTTTGCCTTTTCCTCCAGCTTTTTGAACATTCTTACTATTGGGGCCACATCATTCGCGAAAGCCATGCGTTACTGAAGATCATTTCTTCCTTTTTATTCCCGTGGTGGTTAATAGTTCTTAATTTTTTCTTTAAAAAAGCACGTTAAATTTGTGAGAAAAGCCTAAAAATGGTTTACTCAAAGTATCTCTCTGGCGATTCGGTCGATGTTGATGGTTGTCCTGGGCCAACCTATGATTTTCTGCGTTTAGGGTTGTCGAAATATATCCTTTTTTCGTCTCCGGTCACGATCCGACGTAAAAAAAGTATTTCTCTTTCATGCCGAGAAAGTAAAACTTCGCACACCGTTTTCGCTTTTCCATCGGTGTGTCTTTCAGCTGATGTGGGCTGCCTTCTCGATCTTTTCCATGGCATGCAGATGATCACAAATGGTTCAGCGACCATTAACATTTAACCTCTGCCACTTGTTGAGTTTGCTTATCATTTTACTAATTTAAAAAAAAACTATTATTGAAAAACGATTGCAGCGTGTGTCGATATAAAGTTACAATATTTAATACAGTTAAAACAGTAAAAATCATTTTCTGCCACTGTAAAAAAAAATAAATTCCATCTCAAACAGTTTTTGCATTATTTTATTTTATTTCAACATCATATTGGCGACTTTTATGTGCCATAAAAATATTTGTCATGACCTGTAGGTCAATGTAACAATCAAGGTGACAGTGAACTATTTCATACTTAAACAAAAAATGACTTGGGCGATTTTTACGAAATATTTTTGTTCGCGTTATATTCGTCAAAAATGTTATCACGAACATACCATCGATTTATTCTCTATTTATTTATTTTCTACATTTTTTCTGTTGGTTTTAATACGGTACATTTGATCTACCACTACGCTAACGTGCACGTGTCATATCCGGTTAGCACGTGAGGGGCCAGGAGGCGAGAAACTCGGCTGTCTAAAAATAAATGTTCGCCGTTGACTGTGTGTGTGTTGGTTGCGTGTCACCGATGATATTGTTTTATCATCGGGATTTGTGTTACGTGGAAGTATAGAGACCTATTCGACGGGAACGAAAAAGAACCTTTTTCACTTCACAAAAAAATACAATAAATTAAAACGAAATTGTTTCATTCTCCGATTTTGAAATCGTTGTTTGGTCATGATTAAATTTGTTGCAATTTTTTAATTGCTCTTTTGCCTGTCCATTTGTGTGTATCTGTAAACGAGGGTTGTAAAAAAAAGTTCTGGACCTGGCCGAGGTGGCTGAAGAATGACCAAATGACCAATGACCAATGTCAAAGTTTCAGACGCGTGCGTTTAATTACTTGATTGTAGCGATCAAACAAAGCAGTTCGAGATATTCCATAGTTCTGGGGTTTTAACCCCAACGGACAAAAAGAGTTAGATTTTACTTTAAACTATTTTTTCCTTCGTTTTCGATGGTAAAACGGGCGGCTTCTGAATTGTGATCGTACCCACGTGAAGATTATTAACTTAACCTCAGTGATCAGTCCCGTTCGGGTCGTTCTTTTACGTCTTCGTTGCTGGATTAGGTTATTATATCTGTGGTATTTCAGTACTCCATAGCGAAACTCCACTTAAGTTGAACCACTTGATCTCTTACATTCTTAACTTTCGCTTTACTTCGGATGCTATTATTTGTTTCCTTCTAACATAGCTCTTTTTTTATTCTTTGTATTTTTGCTATTTTGTCCATGTTAGTTAGTGTTCTTGTCTGCCAGTAATACGTTAGCACAGAGAGGCTACATTGATCGTACTTCCTATTCTTCAAATATTGAGGCATCCTGTTATATTTTAGTATCCATTACAATGTAGAATCCCGAAACTTGTCCAAGCCATACTGGTTCTTCTACTCATTTCCCCTGCTTGGTTTTCGCAAATAGATTTTACTGTGCGCTAGAGATGTCCGGATCGGATCTGATCCGACTCCCAGATTTATCTTTTAAAAGAGCCGAATGAACCGGTTCCTAAAGTTACGATACACGGATCTCGGATCCCAGGCGGCTCTCGGATCCCAGACGGCTCTCGGATCCCAGACGGTTCTCGGATCCCTGACGGTTCTCGGTTCTGTTGGATCTTAGATAGTCGGGTCGGACGGATCTGGGGTCTCGGGTCTTTTTTAGATCCGTTGATTTGTGAACCGTGAGAGAAAAGATTCGTGGGGAAAGGAGCCGTACCGTGGCTTAAAATTTGCAATCTATTATTATTTTATGTAGCTAAATATATAAATATATAGAATAATACACATAATAATTAAATATATTAATTTATTTTTAAACAATTACATTTATTTATTTATTAAGCGTATGGCTCACTGGATTTATATATATATATATATATATATATATATATATATATATATATATATATATATATATATATATATATATAATATACATTAAAATACATTACATAAATAGATTAAATTGTAAAACACGAAACTTATAAATTATAAAATAAACTATAAATAAAACATAAAACTATAAACTATAAAACATAAAATAGACTAAAAATATATAAAATATAAAAAGTATGAAAAAACATAAAGATACAAAATATATAAAATAAACTTCAACATCAGGTAAGATACATCACAATAAGTACATTAAATTTTAAAATTAATTTTTATGAATGAAAATTTTTAAACAATTACATATTTACATGTAAAAATATGATTTCATTTATCTTTTTAGTTTTCAATCGACTTCTTTTTTCTGTCATAATTTGACCAGTTTTACTGAAAATTCTTTCACATGGCACGGAAGTAGACATAAGACAGAGTCTTTTTTGAACCACCATATTAAGGGGTGCTCGTGTCGATGGATTAAGGGCTCATTTAAATATTTTTTTATTTAATTAATAGCTGCCTACGTAGGGTTTCTTACCTTAGAACTTTTTACATTTATTACTTTGTTTTTAAAATTTTTCCATATGTGAGAGTGAATTATTTCTTTTGTGATGTCAATGATATACCGAAGCCTTTTAATAATTCATACGAAAAATAATTCATATACGGGCATGTTGATATTCTCAAAAATGTTATGCTATAAACTACTGCCAATCGTAAAATATTTGTTTATCTGACTATGCAACTAAGTTATGCAACCAGTTATACGATAAAAGATTCAGTGGGATCCGAGAACCGGCTCAGGGATCCGAATCTTTGAATTGATTCGAAACATTATTTTTGCCATTATTGTTGTTTTGGTGATGTTTATAGTAAGATCTACTTTTTCAGAAGCTCTCTCTGAAGCTCTGTTCGAAATTGTTCAAAGTTCGTTACGCGACAAATACGATGTCATCGACATATCGAAAGTGACTAAGTTTCTTCTCTTCTCTTCAGGAAAGAAGGTTCGAAAACCGGGGTCTGGTCTTCAGGTCTACTTAAGCTTATATTCATTATATTCATCCTGTATTGATAAGCGAAACGAATCATATCGCCTCGCACCATCTACTGATAAAAATTCGCAGTAGACCTAGGCAAGACTAAGACTGTAGGCAGGACTGGCTTGTAGAGGAAGTATTTGTTCAGATAAATTATATATGTACTCTATAGGATTGAATATGCAATGATAAGGGGGAAGACGTAACACTTGGTGGCCATACTCTTTAACCATATGATCTGCCACGTATTATTTTTTAGGCTTGTTCTTAAAAAGGACATTAAAAGAGGAGCCCCATTATCTCGTTCCTGTTCAAAATAACTGATAAGTGACGAGACAAGTTGCTTACAACTCACAAAAACAGAAACTAAACCAGAAAAGAGCTAAAACAGCAAACAATGCAGTAAAAATAATTCGAAAACGTTTGAAGGCACAACTCAAGTCGATCAGAAACATGAAAATGACAGATTCGACGAAAAAAGTAGTGTTAGGCCGGTAACACTGTCCAAAACCACAAACATGAATGTTATCTTGACAGACATTTGACAGTATTTTTATCCTATTCTAATAGGATTAGAGGAAGAAGAGAAAGAGTGCTTCGAACTTTTAAATGATTTTTTCTCATGGATTTAATTGGCAATAGATTTCTCTGGATTGATGACGTGCAACCAGTATTTCCCTGAATGAGCTGTAGTTCTAAATCTCAAAAGCCGAGAAACATTTTTTCATTATGATAGTACAAAGTATGAATGAAAAATTCCATTCATTCATCTTCCAGATTTCATCATCTTTTAAGCTTGGTCGGGAAATTATTTGTTTTTGTTTAAATTGTTCTATATACAAAATTCTAAATTTGAGAGATAAATGTTGGCCGCTGACATCAATTATTTATTTACGTGATGTATGTATTTGTAAATGTTCTAACGGTTCAGATAGTCACATTGGAGCAGGAATACGCGGGAGCTTTAAAAAGTTTGAGAAATTAAAGATAAATTTTATTAAGCCGGGCCCACATCAATAAAAAATTGTGTTATGCGGGCTGTATGGGGTGTGCGTGCGCGGTAATATAGACGCTATGACACCCAAGGTCACACCCAAATATTGCCGCCGCACAGCACGCACATGAACCATCTGTTGTTTACCAGATAATTCAAAAAACCAATTCCATTCCAATAAATTCCAAAAATTGTTCCAATAAACACACGCAAAATTTTATTGGGGTGGACCCAGCTTTAGATGTACATATTAATTTAGTGCATTTTCATAGGATATTTCCAGTGAGTTTTTTTTTACATCGAGTCTGTGTACTCACACAGACTCGATGTACACAGTACCCCAATAAGAGTGTCAGAACTTTGAAATGTAATAACGGCAACACTGACATGTAAATGTCATTCATAGACAGATATCTACTGTACATTATGTCAATTCACCCTGGAAGCATTCGAATTGTGTTTTTTTTTGCAACGATATGCACTTTTGGCTTACTGGGTTTGTGAACAAACATAACTTCAGAATTTGAGTCGATGAAATTCTTTTCATCTTGATATTTGAAAAACTCAATAGGTGTCGTATATGAAAATGTTGTAGTATAGTATATAACGTCATGTAAGAAATAACAATGATAACTGAAATATTTGTAGCTAAATATTCTGTTGGGGGAACATAAAACACCCACCCATAATTTTCAGTCTACCCTCGTAATGTATGATAATTTCTGTAATTATTCTGCTTAATTGGTAAATAAATAATTCTTAACATTGGACGATAAATATTTATCGGCCTCATGAATCATTCACGTGATACATGTGATTCGTAATCGCGTGAAAATGGTCGAACGACACGATAACAAAAAAAATTGAAAAATATATTCTTATTATTATAATCACTGGTTTACTGTTTTATCAATATATTGATTTGTTTTTTTTTGTATGTTTAAAAATTCAGTAAAGTACTTTACATAGGAAAATACAAACTATTGTATGTATTTGTATTAAGTGGTAAATTTCATTTTGGATAAGCAAGAAATACCTGAGTAATTCCATGATTTGTTATCCCTAACGTAGCAGAGAACTGAGAAATAAAAAAATTGGTATGTATTGTTGTTTGCATTTATGGGGGCTGTTCGAAAAGTTGTCGATCTGACAAAGAAACTTAATTATTTTTCAAAATAGTCAATTTAATACATTTAGATCGACGGCGTTCCAACTTTTTAATACCCTCAGTAATATAACTCCAGAGGTTCATTTGAATGCGTTTTTGGTCGACTGTTAAGATATGCGAAGGAAGTTCGTCGGGCGGAAGTACGATACGGACACAATCTATCGATATATTACAATCTCGTGCACCTTCAGTCGGGGATTATTTAATACAACATTGTGAATTTTTTTCATTTTGAATGAATTTTAACGGATCTCCTACCACCGTTAAATTCAGCAATCCACTTTTTTACCATTGAAAACGAAGTGAAATGGTTCTTTAAAATGGGTTCTAACTCATTTTGTATGTCTACCTGGGTTAATATCCACGAATCAAAGTACACAAGTGTAAAACAGCTCGAACATCAATTTTATCCATTTGATAATATCAAAACTTGTCATGGTTCATAGTCATCTGGTCGCCATCTCTGTGTCAAGCCGAGAACTTGTTTAAACGACCCTCATATAACGCTAGGTAACAACAATAAACAGATGCGTATTGAAATAAACCATATCAAAATGAAGCTAGCAGGAGTATTCAAATATCTAGGAATGTATTGGACAGTTCAGGAAACAAAAATTATAACAGACCTAGGGAGTGCTTCTCGATCATACCCATCATTTTAAAACCCGCAAAACACCATCTAACGAATTATATTTGACATAATCATTGTTTGCACCATCTGTCTCGGATCGATAATTTTTCAAACGGTCCTCGTATAGAATTAAAAAAAACGGTGAATTCTAAAAAACTTCAATATAGTGAAATAAGACAAAAAATGAAAAGTAGAGATTCGTGAATTTACAATAGAATAGGAAGATGTTCGTAGGATAATCATTATTTATATACCACAGTACAGGCACGACTAGATTGGAAACCTTTATTGGGAAATGTTCCACAGACAAAATTCATTCAAATAACTTGTTTATAATTTCTCAGTTTGGGTTTTATGAAAAATGTTAGCATCATCAGGAAGTCAGATTTACTGCAAACAAGATAATTGCTGTCTTGTAGAAACTGTTAAATATACGAGGTATTCAAAGAATGTAATGAGCCTGGTGGGATACCTTTCGATTGGGCAACACTAGTAGTTTCTCCTTTGGAGGGGATGCAGACCGACATTTGATGCATATTGAGTGCGATTTTGCCCTCCCTATAGTCACTTGTTGGTTGTAACAACTCTTCGTTTCTTTTCTAGTGCCTTATGAAAATATGTGAGAACAATTTTGAGCATCAACTCCTATCAAATTTTGTTTCAGGCCTGTGCTTCAAGGGCACATGTTTTCAGGTGGTTAAGGCATCCTCAGAAGGCTCGATTGAAGATGAACCTAGCCGCGGAAGGCCTTCAGCTGTAAGGAGTGATGAAAGCATCCACAGAATCTTGTACGTTCCGGTGCGGTTGGATTTGACTCACACAACCGTTGATCAAATTTTGACGGGATAAATTGGGAATGAAGAAAATCTGCTCGAAAATGGTTCCGAAAAACCTTTCACAGGAAATTGCAGGTCCTTTATACAGACTACAGAGGGGAGACCCTGTCTGGACCTTTTTGGGGTTGATTGAAAATTACCCTCATTTTATTGATCGCGTCATTACTGAGTTTTGGATTTTTGAATAGAACCCGAAAAAGAAGCGGCAGAGTCAGGAATAGCACTCTCCAACTTCATCACGACAAGAAAAAAACAGTATGAGCAAATCAAAGGTCAGAAACCTACTGATTTGCGTCTTTGATAGCCAGAGGATCGCCCGTAAAGAATCTGCCTCAAAGCCGAATGGTAAACCAGCATTTTTACCGAGAGGTTCTTGAAAGACTTCGATAAAGGCTCATTCGTATGAGACTGAACATCAAGAACACATGTGTGCTGCATTACGACAATCCGACCGGCCACAATGCAATTTTGACAAGTTAAAGACATCACTGTGGCCCCGCGACCCCCTTATTCGCCAGACTTGAGTCCTTGCGACTTTTTCCTTTTTTCAAGATTGAAAATTTACCTAAAGAACTACACTTTGGCACATTGGAGAGTGCAGCACTGCTATGAAGAGTGGAACATTCGTATCCAGCGCTGTGTGAGGAGAAAATGTATAATTATAATTTCAGTTGAATAAAAAAATATAAAAAATCAGTCTCATTACATACACCTCGTATCATTACTTGGCTTATTGCGTTGCCATATCTAATAGCGACGTGACAACGTCGCTTAATATCGTGCTAATAAGTTACATAAACAGAACCTAAAATCAAGGGAAAAAAATCGTATTAGTAATCAGAGATATTTCCATTTCAGACAGATTTTATATTTGTTATCGTTTAGTTTCGTACGTTTCATGCACCAGATTCTTATTATGTTATTTTTTGTTTATATTTTTGCAGTACAATGCATCGTAGCTTGCACCGAATAGGCGGTGCACCCAGCAACAATGGATCAGATCTTCACGGATCATTCTTGAGGTAAAAAAAGATTTCTTTTGTTCACAAATTCACTATCGCACTAATCCCATTATCCGTTATACAAACAACGTGTTTTCTTTTAACTTTATAAAGTCAAGTTTTTTTTGTATTAAACTTGAAGAGATTCGCCACTAAACACCAAATCACTTTTTTGAACTTCGCGACGCACGTTTCGCCAACCATGTTAGCATCATCAGAAGATGATTTAATATTTTTTAATTTAGATTAAATCATCTCCTGATGATGCTAACATGGTTAGTGAAACGTGCGTCGAGAAGTTCAAAAAAAGTGATTTTGTGTTTAGTGGTGAAACTCTTGAAGTTTAGTGCTTCTTTATAAGCAAATTCTAAAGCCTATAGGAATTTATGTAATCCAACTTTGGGTATGCACCAAGAAATCTAATCTAAAACTCATTCAGACGTTCCAAAATAAAATACTTCGCGGTATTGTCGATGCCCCGTGGTACATCCGAAATGAAGACATCCATGGAGACCTGAAAGTGCCTATGGTCGAAGATGAGATCAAAGGGTTGACAAGTAAACACCAGAAGAGGCTGGAAAGTCATGAAAATGTCGGAGTGATCTCCGACATTTTCCGACTCTGAAGTTTAGTGTTTCACACCAAAGGTTCCAGTAGAAGAATTGATCTTTTTTGTATTCTTCGTGTGATTTAAAAATTCTTCTGCCTATCAAAGCAACTAGTAATGAATGACAAAAAGTGCTCTAGTCCAGTTAGGATCATCTCACTCAAGTTTTTCTGTCAGAGTTTACAACAAAGAATCGATTTTCAATGTACTATACATACCACAGCTCCTTCTTGTTAAACCTGTTTCGACAGGATTCCTTCACTTGTCCCTAAATGTAAACATTGCATTGTTGAGATTCACAATATATACGTTGAAAAATAGAATTATTTATAGTACACACAAGATCAAAAAGAGAACAATGCCAAAGACTGCGAAGGCTGGCTAAACGTCTATGCAAGAAGAAAGGCTGCAGCTACTAACAAACAAGGAGGCAATTTTTTTTTAATCAAAACATTAAGACAGCAAAAAGCTTTTATCCTAGAGAGACTTTGATCAAGAACGCAGATGACGAAATATGAACCAACATAGATAGCATTCTAGAGAAGAATCATTCATTAGCATTCTAGAGACGATCGAAATGGTAGACCCCAGTTCATGAATCCAGTCCAACCATTTAATCAACCCAACCAACCAATCAAAAACATTAAAACTCCCAGCCTAGACATATCTTCAGAACTACTGAAGCTTGAAGGTAAATAACTCGCTGAAGCCATTCATCAATTATTAGTCAACATCTGGAATAGTGAGTTGATGGCTGAAGAGAGACAGCAGGGGATAATATATCCGATTCTTAAGCAATTCTACTGAAATGTGAAAACTATCATGGCATATCACTGCTTTGCACAATTTACAGCAGTAATAAAAATACAACACACCACGTTCAAATTTGAGACCGGAGAAGGAGGGTGAATTGGCACCAGAAATAATGGTGAAAACCAAAAAAGTCTGTCTAAAAATTAACATACACAAAACAAAGATGACGGAAATGAGAACAAATCGAAGAAGATAAAACACGACTCAACGTGAACGTGACGACAACGTTGACATTGTGAATGAACTAGATGAAAGCAAAAATCGTTTTATAAAGGATGACAAAACTCCTTACTCTCTGTAATACAGTCCTGAGATATAAATTCATACAAACAAAAAGATTCGAAAGTCAAGATTTATAAAATATTTATTTGACCAGTCGTCACTTCTGGCTGCGAGACGTGGACCCTCACAAAGAAAACAGAAGTGCTTGTAGAAGTTGAAAGAAGAGTTCTCAGAATAATTTTTGCCCTGTTTATGATAATGAAAATTGGAGAATCGGGTATAACTTTGAATTCAAAGAATTATACAAAAATTGGCGACTCAAATTGGCGAGGCATGGGACGAGAATGCCGTAAAATCTAAGTGAGTAAAGAGAGATAGGCCAAATCTGCAGTGACAGGACAGTAAGAAATAATCCTACAGGAACAAGCCAGGGATTGTCAAATTAAATGATCATCATCAGATGTTGTCACCGAATCAGTTGTACTCAATATATGTGGCAGCCAAATGTGTAGTAGTTAAATCTGAGTATTATAAAAAGCCTGGATCACATCCATGCAACTTGACGGGTATGGTGAGGTCTTTGATGGATCTGGCAAGGATTTTCTAAAATTCCAATTCGTCCTTTAACATTAAAACCATGTTGTTCACCCATGTAACGCTTCATGGTTAAATCGTTAGACGTGCTTTACAAAATCACCCAAGCGCCGCCTCCGCAAAGAAAAATATAAAAAATGGCAGCCCATTAAAATATGTCATTTACTTATCGGCCACTCTATATAATGTCTTATACACACGTATACACGTTGATTCGGTTTTATCTCTTCTTAGAGCAAACAACAGGCTGTACGGTGGAAAGATAGCGGGATTGTACGATTTGGAAGAAACCTTAGGCCGCGGTCACTTCGCTGTCGTGAAACTAGCCAGACACGTGTTCACAGGCGAGAAAGTAGCAGTCAAGGTCATCGACAAAAACAAACTAGATGAGATATCAAAGGCCCACTTATTCCAGGAGGTGAGTAATAAAAATGTTACGTGAAAAAATACACGATCTAATCTATACATATTTTTTAAAGTATTAAAATTTAAATTGTGATGTGATCATCAGATAAGATAAGTGCAATAAAAATTGGACATTGTATTGTTTTATCATCAGACATTATGCTACTGAAGTTGATTGATTGATTGGTTTCTTAATAATTTTGTTTGTATCGGAAAGTATATTTCTGTCTTGGATTAAAACCAGATAATTCTAGTATTCAAAGAAAGAAGGCAATAAATTGAAAAATAGGGTTACTCTGGGAGGCGGTCCACTCAAACAGATGAGCATTGTGTCACTGTCATCAAAGAATTTTTACTTTAACTCTTAACCATAGGCAACAAGCTTTTAATTGTGTGTCCTCAACTTATTCTTATTCAAGACTGGGTCCCTTCGGATTTTTATCTCTTCCGATCTTTGCAACATCATTTGGTTGATAGCCGTTTCTCATCTCTTGAAGAAGTCCAAAAAAAAACCCAATGACTTTAAAGTTTGTATCACTTTGTTTCCTAAAAACCGATGTCAGAGTTAATTCAAAATGGCCAAGTCGTATTAAGAGTATTACTTTAGTAAATGTTCCATGTTTTTTCGGTGTTCCTTTTATAATTATCTATCTACATCTAGAGTTTTTTGTTAATATGAGTTTGTATGTCGATGTCTTAAATTTTAAACTTATCTGGGCTTATCACTTATCCAGATCGGATGACAGCAGACTTTATCGATGACACGCACATTTAAATGGTTTAAGGTACACTAACGCTCCTTCACTGGACACTGCTGCTCACAGTCGTGCTATCCACTGCTGGGTAAAGATCACTTCAAGCTTCCTCCATCTGTCCCTCTCTTGGCCAATCCAAATTCATCCCTTTCCCGCTAATTGCTTTATATTGTTATTAACACCCTTTCGTTTATGACCGTTACATTTGTGTCTTGTCCAATTAGTTCATGTGACATTTTTTTCGCATATGCTAACGCCAATCTTGGCCCTCCCCGTGAGTTTTATCATACTCTCCTTCTTCGTCAATGCCATCATCTCTAATTTACAGTTACAACCGTTCACTCGACACTGAACTGAATTAGTTTCTTACTGGGTTCCAAAGGGAGGTTGTGTTGAATGATCTCGTTCGAGAACTTACAACTGTTCTTGCAGTGGGCTACTAAAAAATCTTTGGGACTTCCAAGGGAACTAAATTGAATGAGGTTATGGAAAGGGGATCACCCTTTTTCAATTCTTTATGAGACTCAAAAAATTCTCCCACTTTTCCTTGAATTTTGACTTGATTTGTTATTCTTTTAAGTCATATCCTATAGTCTGGTTAGTTTGTTGTCTATTTTTAGTGTTTCTAATACTCCTGTAAGCTCATAAGCTTGTTGAAGTCTATAAGATGTAAATTAATAGGAACTTGCTTTGCCGCGAACTATTCTACACTCAAAAAGATTTACCACTAAATACCAAGTCACTTTTTTTAGCTTCTCGGCGCACGTTTCGCCAATCTGATGATGCAAAGTGGTTAAAGAAACGCGCATCGAGAGTAAATCTCTTTGATTTTAGTGTTTAGCACTAAAGATTCCAATATGATCTATTCTAATATAAGAAAATATATCAAGACATTTTTGATCTGACTAGAAATTTTCTAATTTAATAGTTTTTATTAATATTTTCTCTTTGAAAAAGGTACGTTGCATGAAACTGGTTCAACACCCAAACGTTGTTAGACTCTATGAAGTCATAGACACCGCTACCAAGCTCTACCTCATCCTCGAGCTGGGAGATGGCGGCGATCTCTACGAGTACATCATCAGGCACGATCAGGGACTCCCCGAGGAGAAAGCCAAAGACTATTTCAGACAGATCGTGCGTGCCATCTCATACTGTCATCAGTTACACGTCGTGCATCGAGATCTCAAGCCTGAAAACGTAGTGTTCTTCAAGAAACTGGGAATCGTGAAGCTGACGGATTTTGGTTTCAGCAACAAGTTCTATCCCGGACAGAAACTGGAGACCTCTTGCGGCAGTTTGGCGTATTCAGCACCGGAAATCCTTCTAGGCGATTCGTACGATGCTCCTGCTGTTGGTACGTATGTCCAGATTCATTGTGGTAGTTTTTTTGTTGTAAAGAAACATGTTATAGATGTTTGGTCTTTGGGAGTGATTCTCTACATGTTGGTATGCGGTCAACCACCATTTCAGGAAGCGAATGACTCTGAAACTCTCACAATGATCATGGACTGTAAATATAATGTGCCATCGCATGTTTCTAAAGAGTGTAAAGAGTAAGTATCAAATATACGAAGGGTGTGCTGTATATGATCCAAGTCCAGACGTTATATACGAAGATGGAGTGAAGAGTCAGATATTTTTCCGATAGGTGGCGGTGCAATCACGGAGGTGATTGCATTTTGGAAAAGTAGCTTCATTTCTAGTAAAACTCAGCGCTCAGGTCACCTCCTTGAAGCCACTACCAAGGAAATGGACACCAGAATGCATGATATTGTGCTACCAAATCGCAGAGTGAAGATTTGAAGATTGTAAACTTCTTAGACGAACGTGTAAGGAACATTCTACATGACATTTGGACATAAGAAAGCTAAAGTGGTGCTTAGACACCACTCTGTTGGATGTCACCACACCACATCACTGTTAGATGCATAAGTGTGATCCTAATGAGTTTCTGGGGCGATTCATGATTGTTGGTGAAACATGGATTCACCCAGAAACCGTTAAAAGAGTGGGTTTAAACTAGCGAAGGTGCCCCGAAGAAGACAATGAAGCTTCCATCGGCCAGAAAGATCATCGCCGTAGTGTTCTGGGATTTGCAGGGCATTTTGTTCGTCGTTTTGTTCCTTGCAATCGCGAAATTGATCAATTTGCGCTACTGATTAATGCCGCATCCACCCCATTCTCCAGACTTTGCTTCCTTCGACTTCTTCCTCCTTCCAAATATAAAGAAATTCACATCAAATAAAGATATCATCACTGAAATAGAATTTTTTTTTGCAGAGTTTGACAAGTCTTACTTTTTGGAGCTAATAAAACATTTCGAAAGTTATTGAGCGAAGTGAAAAGTACAGTATCTCATTTAAAAAGTATCTGATTTTTGACTCTCCCCTCGTATCTTGTAAATTTAGCTGTTGTAAAATATCACTGTTGTTCCGTTCAATTTATCTCTGCTTGTATTGTTAGTCTCATTTCAAGAATGTTGGTAAGGAATCCGGAGAAGAGAGCCACTCTTAAGGAGATTTCGACGCATCCCTGGCTGTTATCCGGTAACGAAGAGAACAACACCGATACCCTGACTTTACCATTGGTGTCTCGAGAACAACTGTCAGAGGAAGATCACAATTTTATAGTTCAGAAAATTGTTAATGGAAACATTGCCACAAAGGAAGAAATCCAAGAGTGAGTCATAAGAAATTATATCAATATCATTCACTTTAATTGTTTTTTTTTTCTAGATGCCTAGATAAAAATGAATACAACCATATAACAGCGACTTACTACCTCCTAGCTGAAAGAAAACTGAGATCGAAACGTTTAGACTTGGTTAACAAGAACAAAAGACCGGAGAACTTGGCTGTGGCGAAAAGTATGGGCCCTCCAAAGCGTGAAAATGGCGCCGGAACCCTCAATCCTTGCCTGTTGAACGTACCTCGAACTCCAGGAGATATACCTCAGGTAAATCGTTTAAATGTTGATGGTTTTTAATGTTTCTCATCCGTACAATTCTTGTGCAGAGATCTCGAAAGTGTAGCATAGTGCAGGAAGACGAGGAAGAAGAAGACATATCGTCTTGTTCGGCCAGAGAGGAGCTTGGTCCTCCTTTGAATAGGAGAGGATCTCGGTCAGAGGGACGTCTTAATCTTGCTCTGCAAGAGAGGTTAGCTGAAAGTGAACGACGCAAACCAGGAGATAAGGTACTGACTTTGTGATTAAATATCGTACTAGTAAAATTTCAAATTAACAAAAATTTCATTGGAACACTTGGGGAATATTTAAATAAATTATTTGACTAATTGTACAAATAACTTTATAAATTTAGAATAAGACATCTCAAGAACCCTAAATGTGAGTTACGAAATATATCTACAAAAACTTAAAGAGACATTGGAGAAATTGAAGATTGGCAAGAAAATAATCTTCGAACATTTTGAATTTAGCATGGACAAGTCTAAGAATACCGAAGGAGTGGAATACAGCAATAATACTCCCAATTCAGAAATAATGATTTTGTAGTATTTTGTAGCAAGCATTGAAAATGAATGGAATGGATTGGATGGAACGAAAAAGGACGAGCTGGAAAAACGTGGAGATGGCCGAGATGTTGAAGGATAGAAAGGAAAAAGTGAGAGCGTTGGCGAAATACAGAATAAAGTGGCCTTAAATTTACAAATAATAGAAATATTTCATGTCATATGTTCCTTTTACCGGAGAAACCATTTCAATCATTAGGCATTTTGGTGATAAAAAAAATATTTTTCTTCAGCAGGAACTTGTTGAGATACTTGAAGAGTAGTAGTCGTTAGGGTGAAGCGAAAGGCAATCCTCCAGCAATGTGCAGAAAGATTGTGCTTTTCTTGGTGATCAGCATTTATGTTTTTTATTTTATTGATTTTTATTAAGATTCGGAAAATTATAATGCATCAAAACAGATCATCAGAACTTCACCACACAATATTGTGTACGGTAGCAACGTGCCAGCATAAATTGTGTATAAAACTGAAGAGAACTCTCATAAAACGCCCTTAGTTACTAAAAGCAATAGAGGGATATTACAGGAGCCAATTATTATCCTCATCATAGTTGTCTTTACATGCTTGTATTATTTGAACTCTACTCAGAAGAATTTGTGGTGTAGTAAATGATAATGGAAACTGAAGGATCAAGTAGGATCCGAATACCTAGAAGAATCATGGATATATGAATAGGAGGTAACAGAAAGAGAAGATATTTTAAGAACCGATGTTGAAGAACTATTGCATATCAGAAAGTGGTAAGGGGCTGTTGAAGATCGATCCACATAGAGGTGAAGATTGAAGGAGGTCAAGGCCTACTGTACAGCTGTATCATCACAGGGAGGAAGAAAATGTATTCAGTAGAGAATCCGGCCTTTTCTTACCAACATTATAATATAGATGTGATATTGATATAATTTTTTGTTTAGATTCCAGAGCAACCAAACCATGACCATCGTGAATTGCTGAAATCGTCAAATCGAAAAGAACAAATCGCCAAATGGCAAAACAGCAAATCTGCCAGTGTGTGTGAGCCTACTGCGGAAACAGATACAATTCCAACCAACATCATCACTGATTCTTCCACTATCACCATACCCATCATCACAACCAGTGCCCCGGTTGATTGTTCTTCTATGCCAAAATACAAGACCATGCCCTCACCAACCAGGACCACGATGGGTAAGAAATCTCTTGGTAAACGGTGTAAAATGATGCTATATAGAGTGCTACTGTTCCTTTTCTATTTAGCCGCTTGAGATTGTACATTTTTGTTGTAGTTACTATTTTGCACTTTAAGTTGAGGTCAGGCATTTTTCTTCAAATGTCCTTCCACTGACTTCAGCTTTTAATTTCTAATCCTGTAAAATTTAAGCACGAAAAGACTGACTATTGACTATGTACCCTTTATGTATTAATGTATTAAGTATACACTGCACAAAAAATAAATGTGTGAAAGCATGCAGTTTTAATTTATTTTAACCTTTCTTCCATTTAAATCTTTCAGCTTAGTAGCGTTGGTTGTGGATCTTTAAAGAACTTTTCATTAACACACTAAAAACAGTAAGTGTTTAGAATAATCCTCAACGATACTTCAGAGAAAGGCAGTCGGAGTAAATGGGTGATTTTTGCAGGTACCAATCCGTTACATCTGAACGAAATCTTCGAGGAAGGCGTAGATATGACGCCGGAAAGCAGCAGACCCAATTCCGGCACCAGATTCGTGAAGAGGACCCCGTACGAGCAGAGAAGGAGCAAATTTCACAAAACTCGAACGGCGTCGTGCAGTTCGTCCGATGCCAGCGACGAGGACAGCGAGAAAAGGAAGAAGAGAGCTCACAAGTTGAACCCAGCGCCCTCTAAACCGTTTCAAGGCAGAAGAGACAGCTATGATGACAGTAGCGACTCGCAGGTTTGAATACATTACTCATATAAATTACTGTTTACATTTGCTTCTTTGACGTCATTAACAATATAATTATTAGGTACCCCCATAAGTAATTCCGTTTTTTCAAATTTGAAAAACATTGCCATCTATTGACAATCGTTTAATTTAATATTGCATAATGTATATTCGAGTTAAATATATTCGCAGTCATAGGAGGTTGTGGACCACTACGTATATATTGGGCAAAGCATTTCAAGGGAGAGGGATACACCCCAGGAGTGCTAAACACTAGTGCTTGACGAGAGAAATATGGGTGCCATATAAACTTTCAGTTCAGCATATAACCATCTGCAATGACTTTTTTTCCATGTTAGGCAAAGATCCTTTACTGGGGATAAAAGTTGATTCTGCACAGCAAAAAAACAATGCATAATACTAGGACTTTGTCCACTCCAAACAAAAATGATTCTTCTGGGGGGTTCTGAATCCTAAGGAAAACTAAGTGCTGAATATTATTGTGCTCATTGATAGACTAAACATCAAAAATCTCCAACTGTTTAATTGACGACATTACTTATTACATATCATATTTCATATAAAAAAATTAACTTTTATTTTCTAGGAACCAGGTGCTGGTGCAGGTACAGGCACGGACAGTCGTCCTCCTTTGGGAGGATCCACAACCATTGCCGCAAATTCGGGAAGTGGAGGGGCAAATGGGAGTGGAGGACAGAGCGATAAAGGAGGCGGGACCGGAAATGATGGTGGACGGAAGAATACTGGCAGTGGTGGAGCAATGTTAGGTAGGAGACACAAGGCTAGTAGAAGGAGGAGTGGGGAGACAAGGCTTAGAGAGAGTCAGTCCCTGAATAGGTATCTAATCATAATTTCCTTTTAAAAGTTTAGCATACAGGGGATGTTTTTATTTTAGAATCACCGAAGTACAAGAAGATAACACCCACGCCCTGGTAATTTCTACTACAGTGGTGGGTACCCACGGACCCCTCACTCCGAAGGTGAAGGGTATCGGAGCAAGAATACTGCAGGGTTTCTCCATGTCTACCAAAAAACAATCAACAGATGATAAAAATGTATGATATACCAACTATTAAGTTGCATGAAAGGTTTTAAGCATTTACAATTTAAAAAAACGAACTTTTCCAGCTGTAGATAGGTAAAGTTTCAAGAAATAGCTATCATTCATTCGAAATATCTTTCTCTGGATAAGAACAATATTCGGAACAAGTAAAGGGGATTTCAATAGTCTTTTGAATCATACTCAGCTGGGTCCAAGCCGTCTTTTAATCCCTATCAATTTTCCTACGAATGTCATAAAATAACCGACCTTTCTCATTAATTTTTCTATTCTGCAGACAAATCTATTGGAACTTTGTTGTGAAATACTAAACTTAAGGACTTCATCCCCTGATGATGCTAACATGGCTAATGAAACGTGCGTTGAGAATAAAAAAAAATATATGCTGTTTAGTGGTAAATTTATTTGAGTTTAGTCTGCAGACAAAGTTTGGCTTAAAGACAAAGACCATAACCCCTCTATTCCCACTACAGCCTGTACAATGGGGGAGATGTGCCCCAGTTAAAATCTGGGTAGACTACTTTTCCATATACATTAAAATCGGGCGACCGTCTTAGGCACTGTGGCTAACTCTGAAATGCTCAAAACTCTCTGTATAGTCTAACAATCATTTTTTTTTAAGTCATTGTTATTATGGTGCTTTTACAGGCCGACAAGACGGAAAGTAAGAACAATTCTAGTCATCACATATCCAGAAAAGATACGGTGAAAACGCAGGACGCTGTCGACGGACAGGAGAGCAAAATTGTACCCGATAAGAAGAAATTAAGGATATTAGGAAAATATTTTCAGGTAAAATCATAATCACCGCAATAATTTTTTTTTCTTAAATTGTAACTTGAATCATCAGGTCCACAAGAAGTTGTGCATTCCCCTTCCGGTACTGTTCAACAAGAACAATCGCCTGTATAAAGCGCAATCCTGCGGATCGCTAGTTCGAGATAAAATTAACAAGTCTGAACCAGTTTTAAGGTAAACAAAGTCATAAAAAAAAGTGTGTCTTTAATAACAGGACGTATATTTAGGTGTAGGCAAAGGGCTGTCAGCGTGTTTCGCAACAGTTTAGGCATCGATGACATCAATCAGAACAAGAACGACAAACGACGAAAGTCCGCTACAGTGGTCCAGCTGAATAACGTTTGTAACGAACTGACCGGCATGTGTGCGATACATCTGGGACAAACGTCGAAATGCAGTTTCTGTTGATTCTACTTAATTTATTCTTCTTTTTTATGTCGTTTCATTCCTTAGCTAGTCTTCACAGTCTTGTCGAGATGGGGTAACTCAAAAAGGAAATGTCTGGTTGAGCTGTTGTTTTCTTTCTTTGAGGATTTTGATATGCCACTGAAGATGCATAGTCTTAAAGAATAAGCAAGTCTTAACATCGTCTATCAGTATAAGCTTCTGTATATCTTTGTATATAAATAATGTAAGTCTGGAAGTACAGGAGGTGGCCAAAGACCCTGTATCAGTCGTTGGTCGTTTTTTTCATGCTCAAGTCGTTTCGCTGTGTCTGTCCCCCTTCTATCATAAATGTGTCGAAATCTACATAAATAACAACTCTGGTCCTTAGATTTACTAGATTTAGGCGATAGTAAGTTTAGCTAAACGGAATTCAACAATGATCTGTTAGAAGTTACAATAAAAAAGAAAATATTGGGTGTTGATAGTAATTGTTGATGTTACCCTCTTTTTAACTGTTTTTTTTTTTCTTTTCTCGGTTGTTTGTTGATAAAATAGAGTTGCACAAAATATCTGTAAACCTTAGATGTACTGTTATAATTTTTGTTTTTTTAATGGAATTGTATAGTGAGGAGTTTTGTTTGGAAAGCCTCGTACTTGCGTATTTTTTCATCTGAGAGGAAAAAAATAATTTTTTATTGTACACTGTAAAATGTATCACAGATAGGTCTTTTTACAGATTTGTAACATAAAAGACTGAGTTTACGTTTTAATTTGTCGATATACCAGGTATCCATTCAGTATTTCCCCATTATGGATACCTCCTATATCCGATTTACTTATAGCTTTTTGGTGGTACCTTATTTTCTTATAAAAAAAGTGTATCCCGAAATAAACGGAAAAATGTTTTTATTTTAATATGGCGTTTATATTGCTTGGAAGTGAAAGAAAGTGCAATATATCATTTTCCCAAAACAATATGTTACTCTGCATCATAGAAGAAAAATCTCGTAGGTGCATTCAATAGGGTTTTTTATGGTGCTATTTCGAAATTTAAGTTTAATAATCCCTGAGATTTGGAAAACTGTAGGCAAGCTCAACTGTGTCAACAACTGGTTGGTGTAGTGAAATAAAAGAAACAATCAAAAACTGTATTTAAACCAATTTTTGACACTATATTACACGTTCTTTGCCATAATAGCAAATCAGTCAGTTTTCTCTAGAAGAAACAAAATAACATCCCTTGTAGAATGTTATGTTTGTTTTTTTTTTCTTTCTAGGGAATCTCTTATATAATCAGATCAAACTAGCTACCTGTATATCTCGAATAATTTAAGAACCAAAAACGTATTGTTTATTGGATATAGCTCTATATATAAATGAATATAGTGTATGTATTTGTTAAATGGTCATCTAGGTGACATCCCTTAAGAGTATGTGCTGTGCACAGATAAGACTTTATTTTCCATTTTCGTCTTTGTTCGGTTGGTTTTTGCGTGTGTGCCTCAATAAACACCCCAATGTCTTTTTTCCAGTTGATTTCAGACTGATGTAGGCCAAATCAAACCTGTTCCTGTTTCGCACACGGTTCTTTTGCAAAAAAAAAGTGAAATCTGGAAAGAAACCTACACTTGGTTTGAATTGTTTCTGACACTTCTTTAGTGTGCCTTTATTTTTTGATGTAGATGCTATTAATTGATGTCAAGCAGGTCTTGTCGTTAGTAATAGTTGTCTCGATGTATGCATCGATGTGTGCACAACCCTAAATATCTAATAAACATATTTACCATTGAGAGTTTGATTTATTTAAATATTCTGCCTGAAAAATAAAGAAACTTGAAAAGTGCTTGTAAATCTTGGAACTCAAAATTTACTTTTTGATTTATAATTTTTGCTTTTTTCTGCATGCAATTACATGAAATATGTGAAAAAAAAACAATTTAAAAAACATTTTTGGTGTATTTGTGAGGACTCTTACCTGTGTTCTTAAACCAAGTAGTTCTTATAATTCTCTTGAAAGTGCTAAAATGTCATGAGCTCATGCATCACATCATTTCAGACACTTATCTAAGTTTAAACAGGGAAGTGGTTGGTAAGACAGTGGTTGTTTTAAGTTTTCATGAATTATTGAGGAGAGTGGACATTGTTGCTGTTGCCAAGAATTGATAAAGTGGTTTGAGGTAAGTAAAATACGATTTTTTGATCGTTCTAAAACTATTCCATGACTTATTGAAAGACACCTCAAATCGACATGAAAATATCAGACAAGTATACGACACATTTGTGACAACTATAGGTAAGATTGTTTTGAAGATGAATGTTAATTCACTTACTGCCCCGATTTCTTTTATTAATGGGTTGAACCGCGGTATTTAAAAACACTCATTTTATATTGCTAGTATTTCTTTTTTTTAATCTAGTATTATTACACTATTATATAGATTTAAACAATTATTATTATTATTTCGTATACAACAAAAAGAAATACAAACTATTACAACACTAAGAATATATTGAACAACTCAGGCTAAATGTTCCATATACTTCAATGAGACCATCAACAAAAAGATCATTCGTTTACAATGTGGTTTGTGATCTGCGCCGCAATCACACGAAGGAATCTGGAAATTTTGATTAAAATAGTTCTACATAGATGGCTTAGTTAGAAATTGTTTAACTACCGGTAGATAGATAGCGCTAGACTACGATTTACGTCCTGTTTGGCTACCATCAGAAAGATGGCGCTAGGTTAGGAATGACGAATTACTCAACTACTCGAAAATAGATGGCACAACAGTTCCCTATGCCTGATAGTTTGTACACTGATTCACAGATGCCACTACAAGTCAATTTATTTTTATCAGTTCATAAATAAAACTAGAGCAACAGTAAGTTATACTTGAGATTGTAGTATCCGTACAATGATTACAGTACTATTAAACACAACTTCTAATTGATAGCAGCATATCCGATCATAGGAAGTTATTAACAGACTAGAGTTTACATTCGGATTAGACATACTAACCTTACCACCTCTTCAAAAAAATCGACAAAACGTTAAGCATTTTCTCCGTTAACCCTTTTTTTTGAAATACATATTTGCTAACCACTATTGCCCCATTAAACATGACTAATGTTTAATTTCTTTAAAAAAATCTTTATTTGACATTTACTAAAGTGTCCTTTAATATTAAAGAACTTCCGACACCCCTAAAAAAATCGTCACGACGGTAAACTGTTTTTCCGTTAACGCTATTTAAAAACAATCAATTCTGAAATGTCCAGTTCAGGATAATTTGTTTTTAAGAAATGTATTTTTGACTTTTGCTAAACTGCCTTATTATATTAGACAACTTCTAACGCACCTACAAAAATCGGCACAACGATAAACTTTCTTTCCGTTAACGCTATTTTAAAAATTATTTATAAAACGTTCAGTTAAACATAATTTTTTCGAACCGTACCGGCTGCTAAGCTGCCCTATTATATTAGAGAACTTCTAACACCCTTACAAAAATTGTCACAACGGTAAACGCTTTTTCCGTTAACGCTATTTAAAAAAATCATTTATGAAATGTCCAATTCAACATATTTTGTTTTGAAGAACTGTATTTTAGACGTTTGCTAAACTGCCCTATTTTATTAGAGAAATTCTAACACCCCTACAAAAATCGACTCAACGGTAAACTAATTTTCCGTTAACGCTATTTAAAAAAATCTATTATGAAATATCCCATTTAATATTCATATATTTTTTTCTTGATCAGTCTCGATGACGAATCTTGACCAAATCGACGACTAAACTGCAAAGTTAGATTTAAGGCAGTTTTAACTTATAGATGGTGTTTACAAACACAGACAAGACTATATTTTTCGTTCTGTGCTTACTAACAGTGCTACTATAATTATTTTCAATTTTAGTTCGTATAGTTTTTATTGATGGCACCAGAGTATATCTGCAGTATTGTTCGACTACCCGTAAATAGATGGTGCAAGGATAGAAATACAATATTGTTTGACTACCCGCAAATAGATGGCGCGAGGATAGAAATTACATATTGTTTGACTACCCGCAAATAGATGGTACCGTGGTAGGAATAAGTTATTGTTTGACTACTTGCAAACAGATGGCCCTAGATGAGACGAATTAGAGAACTGCTACCGTGCTTTCAAAAATCAACATAACGGTAAATATTTTTTCCGTTAACGATATTTAAAAATTTGCAAGTTCTGTCAAACACAACTTTAAAATATTCAATTAATATGTAGTGTCGTGCCAAATCGTGACGCGACTCATAGGAATAAATTAGACATTTAATTTGTGTACAATATTTACACAATGTTTATGCCGTTCAAAAAGTTTCGAGACTAAATAGGTTAATAAAACAACATTAAAAAAGTTATATTTATTACGTCTCAGATTTTTTTTGACATTTACTGTGTACCTACAACACGGCAAGGCAGCTGAAGATCATCTAACCGATCCAACAAAAACAATTTTATATCCAATAATGATGATGATGACCCTCAACATTTACCAGCAAAAAAAGTATCAACAATGTTTGACAATTACTGTTTGTATGCGTGTGTAGAAAAAAAAATCAATATACATGTAGAATTTAACCATAATACTTTTTAAAATATAAAGGTGCTACTTAAATGTATAAATAGAATTCTTTCGAATGTAAAAAGACACGAGAGACACAAAACAATGATTTTGTCTAAGAATATTCCATCTCCTCGACTTCCGCTTGTTCAGGCACAGCCGTGTACATCCTTCTTAATTTTTCGTAATGCTTTTGGTCCTGAAAAAAAATATCCAACATGTTCAAGGTTTCATATCAAATACATAAAAATTAAACATTTAAAATAATGCCTTATAAGTGGTTATATAAAAAGGACAAACATATTGTCATTGTTGTTGAACTAATACAAAAACCTCTTTTTTTTCATCAAATATCGGGTTGTTTGAAAAGTTCGAAGATATTTTCCATTACTTGCTCTTGTAACACTTGTAAACGAAAATCTGTGATGCATGGGTAATGTTTATAAATTAATTCACGTTGTATTTTCGATGGTTTCGTTCAGATTAGCTTTGATTTGCCTTCAGTTAGAAAAGTTGATTTAAATTGAATTGAGTTTGCATTTATACCACATTACGTTTTTTTTTCAAGAAAGCGCAAAAGCGCTGCCTAAAAAAAATATAAGATTTGTGATCTTTACGGAGAGAGTTCTGGTGGGAGACCACGGTGCAAACGTGGTTTGCTCGGTTCGGGGCGGAGATTTTGACTTGAAGATCGGCATCGTTTTGCCATCGCCTCTTTCAAGCATTGATGTTGAGGAAACGAAGGTCCTAATAGTCGAAGGTCCACGCAAAATGGTTCATGAGATAGCTGATAAGTTAAATATTGGCAAATTGATCATTATGACTGATGGAACTTGGTGAGCGAAAGCGTAATAAATTGCGTTTCTCGTTCTATTATGAAAATCCTTCACGAATTTTCCAAACAACCCAATCTGCTTTATTAAATGCGACAATAAATGTAAAAAAATATTTATTTTAAATAAACCTTATCAGGCACCGACGGCCGTAATTTCTCTGCCGCTTTGACGAAATGTCGACTAGAAACCTTGACACTGGCATCTCCGGCAATCATAAACTCCTTTAAAGCCAGAACAGAGGCTTCCCTCACTAGAGCGGCCAAATCAGCTCCCGTGTAGCCTTTGGTTTGTTCTGACGTTCCTACACTGACGAGATCAACGTCCTCATCAAGCTTTGGCTTTGTACCATTCTGAAAATTATGTAATTAATGTTTAATGGTAAATTTTGCTATGCCAGACGTTTGGTTACCTTAGTGATTGCTCGTAGGATATCTACTCGATCCTCACGCGAAGGCAGACCAACGTAGAGAATCTTATCTAATCGTCCTGGCCGAAGAACTGCTGGATCGATGATGTCCGGTCGATTACTAGCGGCGAGCAAGAACACTCCTCGACGACCTTCCACACCGTCCATCTCTGTCAACATTTGATTCACCACCCGCATTGACGCACCCCCCTGGAAGAAAATAATTGCTGAGTATTCTTGTTCTGACAGTGTTTGGAAAAATCAATATTACCTCTCTAGAATCTGACCTTTTAGGACAGAGAGCATCCAATTCGTCGAAGAAGATAACGCAGGGTGCTGAATTTCTAGCTCTTTCGAAGCAAACCCTTACTGCCCTCTCACTTTCGCCTACATACTAGAAAAGTAGATGAACATTGTAATATAAGATATTTACAGCTATGGCCAAAAGCATTGGGCACTTGTTTATTGATATACATTCCACAAGAATAATAACTAATCCCGTTGTTATTAAAGACAACAAAACTACTTACCCCCAAAGAAAACAGAATAAATGCTTGCAGTTTTTGAAGAAAGAGTACTCAGAAGAATTTTTGGTGTCGTGAATGATAATGCAATTTGGAGCAATGGTAGATTATGTGAGTTGAATAACAAGGAGAATCCTAGAGGGACGAATAGTGGATAAGAGAGAGAGAGAGAGAGAGAAGTAGACCAATGGCAAGACTATCTAAGAAGAGGTGCTGGAGAACTACTGCACATTAAAAATTGGAAGGTGGCTGCTGGAGAACAACCCAGTTGGAGGCGAAGGTTGAAAGAGGTCAAGGCTCACTGACACTCGCACATCACGCACTGAAAAAACTCATCAATTTTTTTTTACATAACGAGTACTATTTATACAATGATGTGATTTTAAGAAAATGCGATAAATATTTTTGAACGGTACATATTCTTAAAAATAGAATGCGAAAACAATCGATATAATCCAAAGAAAACTTGAACAACGACGGAATACTTTGTAACTTTGGACTTTTGTAAGATACTCAATACTTATGGCTGTGGCTGTACATTCTATAAATTAAACGGTTTATTTCAAACAAACGCTGGGAGACCCTAGATTTTTTTTTGATCAGATGTTTTTTAACTGTAACCTATTTTTATAGGATGTTCTAGAGCGGGGATCTCCAAACTTTCCAGGCTTAGGGCCATACTGATTACTCCAGTAAGTTCCAAGGGCCAAATCCGTTTTAATTTCCTTGCCATTATCTATAATTTCTAAACTAGTGGCCGAGTACGCGCCCTAAACGAGCATACACTTGTTAAATTCGGTAATCGCGGGTCGGATTGATGACACTGGCGGACAAGAATTTCCCTTAAGTGTTGACATGGTTGACTTACCATATTAAGTAATTCAGGTCCTTTTACGGAAATAAAATTGATTCCCGCTTCGTTAGCGATAGCTTTTGCTAGCAGGGTCTTACCGCAACCTGGGGGACCGCAAAGAAGTACTCCAGCAGGAACATGCAAGCCTAGAGCTTCGAACTGGTCAGAGTACCGTACGGGAGCCTAAAAATCAAACGAACCAATGACAACAATTTAATTCATTCGTCGTTTATAACTTACTAAAATAGCCATTTGTAACTCCTCCCTCACGTCTTTCAGTGACCCAATATCATCCCATGTGGTGTCTGGAACTGTGGCAAAGCCTTCTCGTTTCGCAGAAGGTTGTACGCATTTCAATGCCTAAAATTGAATTGTCATTTTACAAATTCGTAACGCTCAATACGACACAAACCTTTCCAAAGTCTTCCATGGTGATGCAGAGATTTCTTAACTGGTCATCGCTAATGGGAACTTTATCGTGCAACCAAATTTGTAATTCTTCTAAGGTGCTCAGAGATTTGACTTCATCCACAGGCATTGGTTCTTGAGGTGGGAGCGATTCTAAGCATTTATTGATGCGTTAATAAACTATTTAAAGATTATCAGGTGCACACAAAGATAACACATGAAAATACCAAAGGTGATGCAAAAACGCAAAAACAAACAAATATCAAAGGTTCTCAAAAATTGAAATTGGGATTATTTTATTAAATGGGGATATTTAAATTGGCACCTTATTCCCCTTACATTGCCCCTTTAGACTTTTAGTGTTTATTTTTAAACATTGAAACTGGTAAAACATGTAATAACAATGAGTCACTTGCAAAACATAACATCATATCTAAAAATAAAGATGTTCATCCTAGAAGAATTATGCAAGTTCTACAGCTACAGGGCGTAATGTAATAATGAAGAATGCAGTAGTATTAGTGTTTGTACCTTTTAAAAATTGATTATGAAGGTATAGAAAAAAACAACATTAATAGTAGCTAGATCTGATATGTTACCTTCCTCCACTATTATGTCTGGTTCTTGCTCTGCAGGTGGTGGTGCACCATTCAGATTTGAATCTGACGATTCAATAACCGGATTTGACGTCGTTTCAGGTTTGGGTTGAGACTGAAAGAAAACATTCCTGCATGCACCAACTTGACCTACATTAGCAACATTCTTACCTCTTCAGTATCGTCCACAACGACAACAGCATCGCTCGAGGTATCTGCTTCTTTGTCTTTGTCGTTAGCGGGTCTGGGACTGTCTACCACTATTTCTTGAGCGGCTTCATTCGCCTCTTCCTGTAACCGTTCAATATGTCAAGCTTAAACCCATACACCTAATCTCTTTTTTTAAGTTCTTAGGAAATAGTTCTATCTTAAATTCAATCTGATAATGGTTAGCAATATCAAGTTTAAGTTAAATGGTACATATGATTGATTATGAAATTCAAAACAAACTAAGCTGAGAGATATAGACGGGTTGTACCTACTTCTTCTCGCTTCTTTTTTTGAGCTTGTTCGGCATTTTGTTTAGCCAGTTCCTTGAGTTTCCTCTGTTCTTCTGCCGCTCGTTGTAAAGCCAAGGTGTGCTGGAGCCTGCGTCTTTCTTTAATGTCGTTCAATGTTCTAAATGGAAAACAAGCAGTTAAAAGGGCTTTTCCGCTCCGGTATAAATGAAGTAGTCTAACCTGTTCACCGCCACCATCGAAGCCTCCCGAGTCAGAGACAGCAAATCCGCACCGACGTACCCCGGAGTGAATTTGGCGATTTTTTGAAAGTCAAAGTCGTCCGACAATGTCAAGTTGGACGTTAAAACCTGAAAGAACGCCCCTTGATAACCCCGGAACATCATCCCCTTTGCAAACTCACTTTCAATATTTGCTCTCTTGCTTTTTCGTTTGGTATCCCTAAACAAACTTCCCTGTCGAATCTTCCTGCTCGGCGCAGAGCTGGATCGATAGCGTCCGGCCTGTTGGTTGCCCCAATCACCAAAACTTTATCTCCGTTTTCTACCGTGTTTAAGTCTGAAAAAGAACGGCAAGATTATCAAGTGGTTTTAAGGAAAATCATCGCATCGTTACCATCTAGGCAGCTCAATAGCTGAGCTACGATTCTCCTTTCCATCTCCTTCTGTGCATTTTGTCTGTTTGGTGTAATAGCATCCACTTCATCAATGAAAAGAATACAAGGTGCCGAATTGCAAGCTCTTTCGAATAATTCCCGAATTCTCTCCTCACTTTCGCCAGACACGCCGGCAACCAACTCTGGTGCTGCAACTTTGATCAACTGTACCCCTAATTCCTATAAAATGTACGTCACTTAAATTATTCCATTCAGATAAATAATTTGAAAAATATACCCCAGCAATGGCATGGGCTAGAAGAGTCTTTCCACAACCAGGTGGACCATGAAGCAGGAAACCTCTAGGTGGTGAAATTCCAATTTTTCGATATAATTCTGGATGTCTAAACAAAAACGATAAAGCATCGCGTGTATTAGAAAGTAATGTGGTAATATATAAAGAACTTTCCAATAAGAGTGTCAGAACTTTGAAACATCAAAGGAAATACCCACATCTTGGCCTCTGAGATGCGCAAACGAGAGTGAGTGGGTCACTGTCTAACAGAGACATAGAACGAAGAGTTCCGCGAATGCACAGTACTTAATCGACGTTAACACGATGGATGCACTGCTTCGAATGAGCTCTGAGGCGTTAGGCTACTGCGCATCCAAACCTTACAAGCTGAGCTGTAAATATCGTCGGGTAAAAACGGGGCTATTTAATTATCTTATCTATTATCGGGGTGTTTTGGAAATTTAGCTAGTCATTCGTCGTTATTATATCACTATTTCTTAAGGATATTATTTCCAATATTTCTAATAGGTCTAATTTTTTACTTTTCTTTTCTGAATATAATTTAACATTGTTTATATCTATAAAATGATTGTTTTTAATACGATGTGTAGACATTCCAGTGCTTTTTAAATTATTTAAGGTATCTTTTTTATGTTCATATATAATATGTAATGTAAAATTATTGATCGATTTGGCTGAAATTTTGGGAGGCTTTTCTCTATATCATTTTAGAAAGGAGATACCTAAGGTTTTAACGATTTCGTATAAACTACTTTTTGGAATAAAAACGTCGAAAAAATAGTACAAAATTTGAACATTTTTTGTTTTAAAGCTAACTTAATTTTTAATTTAATATTTTTTTATAATTTTATAGGTTTATCCTTTCCGTGCAGATATCAGAAACAGCAAGCAATTTGTTCTTTTTGTTTCAGATGAATAAAAAAATTGTGACAAATACAGCGCTTTTGGACCTCGCGCCAGAGACGCCTGAAAAAATTTACTGAGCCGTCATTTTGTAAAAAAACATATTTTATAGTCTTCAAAGATCACATAAAATTGTGTTAAAACTTGATGATACAATTATTTTATTACCTTTAAAAACATTTTTGAAAAATGACTCATTTGAGGCGTCTAAAGGGATTTCCCCCCTTAAGGCAAAATATGTGGGTAAAGTGATTTTCCGATATTCGCAGTGGTCGGCAATTACAGCGTTGAACAGGATAGGCGTTTGGAGCACGCATTCAAGCACTCGATCAGGCGGAGCATCCGACCCCTTCTTTTGCGTTTCGGTTTCTTACTTCTTTCGAATATAACGGTTAGTTTAGTCTTGACAGAACACTCAAAGCGTTTTGAACCGAACTCTGCTGAAATGAGCTTAAAAGAAGCTGGAAAACCTACCGATAAGCTCATTAACGAATTAACTAAATTTTACAGTTTAGCCATTCGCCGACACGCAAACTCGATGAAAATGAAGGAATAAATTTGGGCAACTTTCTACCACAAATGTTCTACAGATGCAAATCCTCAACATCAAAATTGGCCAGCAAGCGAAGACAGCTGGAGCAAATGGCGTAAGACTGAAGCTAGAAGAGAATTCAATAATTTCCACCACAATAAGCCACCTCTGCCCGCAGAAGTTCAAAAAGTCATCAAACCAGTCTATGAAAATGTATCACGAGATGAACTGTTGACCAGATGTTTAGGAGCACACACACAAAATAACAATGAATCGTTAAATTCATTGATTTGAACTTTCGCTCCTAAACACCTGTATTCTGGCACCAAGATCGAAACAGCAACTTTTCGTGCAGTGATTATCTTCAATGAAGGATTTGATGGCATTTTGAAGGTTTTAATTACAGTGGAATGTTAAATTGGCCACGTAACTCAAGCTTACGCCCATTGCCGTAATAAAGCGTATATCTGCCGCTCCGAACGACGCTTGAGTGACTTCGCTACAAGAGCGAGAACTGATGCCAAGGAGCAACAATCGGCTTTGCAGGATTTTTTTTGAGGAAACTGAAGGTTCACTTTATGGACCAGGCATAACAGATTAAGGGTGAGTCAAAATGTTATTGGTGATAATCGTATTTGAAGCTTTAAAAGCGTTTTTCTCAAAACTGTATTTTTCAAACTATTCCTTTGAAATTTGATTGACGAATTCAGTCCCCATGTAGACTCTTTATAAACTAGGATGATTATGATTTATCAAGCGGTTTTTTTTTTTTCATGTTGAAGAAGTTGTGAAAAAAACACCAAAATTCACCACAAAATGTTCAACAAGATGCCAAACATTTACCTTTCAATATTTTTAATAATCCTACTTCACAGTTCACAGATTAAAATGCCGTTTGATTTTTTTGTTTCAGATAAGCAGAACGCCTGCATTCGTGGTCACCGGAAAAAACCTTTTTTGAACATGAGTGGCTGAAGGGAACAAGTTGCCCTGTTTAAATGAGTTCAGTAATGAGTGACCATTTCGGGCTGAAAAAATTGTAAAGTGTGCTCAAATTAATGTGTAAAAATTGTTCCCAAAAAAAGCGAAAAAAAAGAGCCTTTACAAGGGATGACTGCCTTAATGGGTTTGTGAATAAACATAACTGCAGGATTTTGGACGATGAAAATCCTCAATCAATTCAGTAGTTACCTCTTCATCCTCAGAAAGTCTAGTTATGTTACACACACATGTTAGCAGAATATCTTTAGTCTGAACTGATAAAAGTCGATCTAACAATGTTTTCTTTGAACAAAACGGCGTCAAACAATCGATTTATTACAAGAAAAGTTTCCGTGAATTGGTAACGTCAACTAGACCCTGGATTATTTCTTTGTGGGATTATGAACAATCTCTGGTTTGCAAAAATACACTCTGAACAATTCCTAAGCTTAAACGAAACCTTCAGGCCACCATTGAAAATATAGCACGCGATATGTGTGAAAGAGTAATCGAAGATTGGGTGTCCAGAATGCATTCCACCAGGCGAAGCGGATGGAGATTCGAACAACATTATTTTCAGAACATAATGGTTCTTCAAGATAAAATAAAAATTACCAGTGTGCCTCAATTTAAAGCTCTGACACTCTTACCGGACTACCCTTTATTACCTAATATGTAGCAACAGTTTACAGACATCCTCTAACGTTTTGTCCATACCACCAACATCTTTAAAAGAAAATGTCGGCTCTTCGAAAATATCCCCTTGAGTTTTCTTCTTCTTTGATACAGTCGACACATCCTTGATCGGCATTATGGTAGCTTCAAGTTTACGTTTCTTTGCTCGTTCTTGAGGCAGAGGTTCCGTGTGACGCTTGTCAAAGAGCTGATGGTTTGGAAAAAAAAAACTAATACAGAATATCCTGTCATTAGTTCTGTATGAACGTACAGTGGTTTTGTTATTAATATATCCCGGTACAATTACCGTCTTCAGGCTTTGTGACCTAGAAGTGGATGCTCCGTTGGTTTTAGTGAAATTGTTGTAGGCCGCTTCCTCTTCGGAATCCTCGCTACTGATGTCAATCAATTCATTTTCATCTAGTTTTGGTTTTACAGCTGCTTGACGTTGGTACATATCAAGCAATTGATTGTTCATAGAATCATTGGGCTAGTAGAACAAATAAGAACCCATAAAATAAGATAAAATGCTTTCAAAACCTATATTTTATAGTTTATAAATGTGTACCACTAAATACGCAAAACACCATATGCTTTGTCCATCATATAGTAGAGAAAACAGAGAATTTGATACTCCATTATTCTAGATGCGCATAGGCTTCAGACCACCACGTACAAATAATACGAGGAAATGGGAATACCAACTAAGCCTATTGAGACTAATCTGGATAATGATGCTTACCTCCAAGGCAGTAGTAAAAATTCAACAGACTACAGTAAAAGTTAAGATCAGAGAACGATTAATGGTGGCAGGACAATGTAAAGAAATGCTAAAGAACTTTTGCACATCAAAAACTCGCAATGGGCTGCTGGAGATCGATCCAAATGAAGGCGAAGGAAGGTTGAAGGAGGTTAAAGCTCACTGACGCGCTGCAATACCAGAGAAAGAGTCTGTATATTGTAGACCGTGTGAGGGTTCAGCGACCCAGATAGCTGAGACCCTTGGCTTAAATTTTAGAAAGCCAAGTACCAAGAAGAATCACGGAAAAACGAATAGAAGGTAATAGAATGAGAGACATGGTGATAGGACAATGTAAGAAGAGACGCTAAAGAACTATAAACTGTCTAGGGGCTGCCGGGGATAGACCGGATGGAGGAGGAGGAGGTTGAAGAGGGTCAATACTCACTGATGAGCTGTAACACTACAGGAAGAATAATATATTTTGGCAAAGAAGGTCCTTATTCTTATAACTACCTGCATTTGACCAAAAAGGTTTAGAAATGCTGACCTTAGTAATAAATTGGGTAAAGAATTTTGGTACCACCTATAAATACCAAAGAAAATCTTATGAAAATAATAAATACCAAAGAAAGTTTTATGGAAATATATTTTGTAGATTTTTTTTACAGGGCTCCTAAATATTACTTTTTCACTTTTGTTAGAAAAATAGACAGTTTATAACATAAAATTCTTTATATCACAAAATATCGGGTTGTCCGAAAAGTTCGTAGGGAGTTTCTAGTACTTGCTCTTTTAACGCTTGTAAATAAAAATCTGCGTTGAATTGATAGTGAAACGTAGTTGGTATTAGACAGAAATTTTGGCCTGAAAGACTGGCAAGGTTCTGGTCGTCCCTCATGCACTGATGTCGAGGGAAATACAGGCCATAATAGCCGACGATCCATTCGCCAGGGTGAATATAGTAGATAAGTTAAATATTTTTGACCATCTGAAAAAAATTTTAAGGGTCCTTTTCTGAACTGATGGCGCTTAAAAGTGGCAAAGCAAAAAATTGTTGAGCTTCCATAGGGATGTTGACCCATCCACCTTACAGGCCAGACATCGCACTCTTGGACTATCATCTAATCCGTTCCCTCCAAAAGTGTTTAAATGGGAAATCTTTAAAATTTAAGTAGAGGTGAAAAACAACCTGTTGGCAGTTTTTTTTCCAAAAAGGCATTATGCACTATGTTATCAAAAAGTTGAGAATAATAATAGAATTACATTATTGACTAAACAAAAATTTACATTTGCATTTCTCTTTCTCTTAAAAAATACTGTATAAAATGTGAAGTATTTTAAATTAACAACCTTTTAAGAAAAATGTAATCTCTCTTATTACAATTGCTATTTAAGAATGCATTAAATTAATAATAAATCAAACTGTATTTGTTCTGCAACAAACAATTTCATGTAGCTGCAGATTTGTTTGTTTCTTTTATGGTGTAGATTTAGTAAGTATATTGCAGATATTCACTGTCAGCTATTTTTCTGCCAATGCTACATAAAATATAAAAACTATTCAATCAATGTGTGCCAATGTATTCTACTAATAATAATAGCAATTACAAAGGTAAAAACTTTTAAAACAGCACAATTTTTAAAACTATTCAACAATTTGTTGCCTGAGGCAAAAAGTCTATTTGAAAATTTATAAAATAAAGAAAGTACTTACAAATTTATTTTCGTCTCCGCTATCTTGTTCACTCTCTTCACTAACAACATCCTCTGAACTTTCCTTATCTTCCAAACCATAACTCTGTAACACTATCGAGTAGGCTTTTTTAACTGAAGCCCTAAATGCACTTCTCTTCCTTTTACCATATTCACGATATTTTTTTTGAAGCTCATCAGCCATCTGATTGATATCGACATATGTTTTGTCAATGTTATTTTCTAAGTACTACAAACAAAATGAAAAATGATTTGATAGATTCTGTAACAAAAGTGTGATTTGAGAAGGTGACTTAATATTTACGTATTATTATAGAAAATGGTCAAAACATACAATTGGTAAATTTATTACTCAACTTAACAATAATAAAACGTTATAATGTTTGAAATTATTATTGTTTACCTTTTGTACTCGTGGGACTATAGATGGGTCGGACATATACGGCATTTTCACGCGATTTTCATGCGACTGTCCAGGAGGCTTTTCGTTAATGGGTATTATTTCCACTACAGTGTTATTAATTTTTCCCATCAGAAATAAAAACAATAAAAAAAAGCACTGAACTACTTTTTTACACTAAACCTGAATAAAAACGTACTAAAGCAAAACGTTGCCTATCATCAGTTACAAATAGAAGATGGCGATTTAATGGAAAAATGACAAAGACATATACACTTTCTTCTCGTATCAGAAAGAGATAAACATAACAATATAAGGTAACGTTAAAGGCTAACCATTTAAAAAAAAATAAACAACTAATGTTTGACAAATATAAATTTACAGAATAATTAATATTGTAAAAGATCTTTATTAATAATTATGTGTGTTATGGATTGCATAGATTTTATACTCTTTGCAGGCAACCCATAAAACAAGTGATTTGACGGTAGGTCAAATCAACTACAGAGAAATTATTACGAATACACATGACCACATGTCGTCTTCAACTTATACGAAATATTACTTCCATAATGAACAATATACAAACTTTCGTATTTCTAGATCTAGAAACAACCGGATTGCCCTATTTAGAAAACAATAAAACAAAAATTACAGAACTGAGTATGGTGGCAGTTCAGAAGGAACACATAAGCTTGGGCGTGTTTCAAAGGGTACAAAACAAACTTAGTATGTGTTTTAACCCGTTGAAGTTGATTTCAAGTGAAGCTGAAGATATCACAGGTCTGTCTAATGACGTTCTCGAAAATTTTGGTTCGTTTTCTGCAAAAACTATAGAATCAGTTAATTTATTTCTCGAGCATCATCCTCAGCCTACTTGTTTAGTAGCTCATAATGGCGATAGGTTTGATTATCCAATATTTCAAGCTGCCATTAAAAAGACAGGGAGCAAATTAATCGGTAATCAGAAGTATAATAAAATGTGACTCATTTTAACAGATTTAATTTTCAGATGTTCTCTGTATTGACTCATTGGCAATGTTTCGTGATTTACAAAGGGAAGACCTTCTCAAAGAAAATAGTGTAACAGAAGATATAATTAGTAATACAGAAATGGTAACTTTCGAAAGTCATAATATTATTAAAGATGGATGTTATGAAAATCATGATATGTCAGTCATGAGAGCTCTAGAAATTCAGAAAATCAATGAAACCACTCCGAAAAATAAAAGAAATATTTGTGAAATTGATTCTGGACTTGAACTGGTAGATAAAGTCGACGGTGATGGAACAGCTAAGAAAAAAATTAAAGTTATCACATCAAGAAAAAAACTTAATTTTGGGTAAGCCAGTCAATGGTCAGTGTAAAATGTCTATATTTGTGTTTTATTAATTTTATACTGTTTAAACCTAATAAATATGCATTCAGTATTTCAATATTTACCCTATATGAGAAGATTGGCATTTATTTTCAGTGGAAGTTTCAAATTAGTTGATATATATGAAAGAGTTACTAAAACCAAAGCTATAAACGCACACAGAGCAGAATGCGACACCAATATGCTTCTGCTCTGTTCAGCTTCACTTGGTGATAGATTTATAAACTGGGCAAATACACACGCTCGAAATTTTAATGAAATTCCACCAATGACCCCAGGAAGGAAATTAGGGCAATAGATGACCAAATATTTTTTTAAAAGGCATTTTATTTACAGTATGTTTTATTTTGATAATTTTAAATATATTTTTATGTAACATAGGCTGTTGCGTTATTTCATTTCCTCAGATTTTTTTATTACCAGTTAAAAATACATAATTTGTTTAATATGTTGAGACAAACCTGACGAAAAACACTAGATAGTTATTTAGCTTTGTTATTTGGGTTGCTTAAATGGAAGCATACATCATTTAAGATAACATAATCATTTGTAATATTTATTTATATTTTCAAAATGTCAAGAATACATCCCAAAGATATGTATATAAATTTCTATTTGACAACCAACATAAAGATAACAAATTAATTTTTTTATATGAAATATTTTAATGTCAATACATAGTGAGAAGGAACTCGCAATGACAAAACTGATATTCCATAAAAACCTGCTGTATTTCTATTTTTTACATGTAGCATAAAAAACCTTTGAATAAGTCAAAAATAAAATGACACCTCCTAGTGTGGTAGCTATGGAAATTTCCCTAAGAAATGTAATTGTCATTGTTTTTAATTTCCTGTTAAAAATGCATTTCTTTTTTTAACAAATTTATGAGTACATCTTCCATGTTCCACTATCAGCTTGCTTAATGTATAAATAAAACAATTTTAAAGTATAAATATTTTATGAACTAAATAATTAAACATGAACTAAATAACACTATGATATGAAACTTGTTTTCCATACTTCAATAATTTTATCCATTCGGGCCAAAGCAAAAAAGTCACCATCACAGCTGAACTTACAATGATTAACAGATCCTACTGAGTTAACAGTGTAAAGAGGTCGCCCTTCCATAATATCAATAATTCTCAGTTTGCCATTCAGTCCACCTGATAGCAGATAATTAGCTTTTGGATGCCAGTCCACACAAGTGGCATTGTCATGTACCTGGTAATATTGTTGTAATTTTTTATTTTTTATGTCGTATATTCTAACTGAACCAGAATTCATAGCTGCTGCAATTGTGTTATTATTTGAATGCAGGGCTATGGAATTGGGACTGCTCTGAGGTGCTGTGAAAACATGTATTAGTTGTTTGGACACTGAATCCCATACTCTAATTGTTCTGTCTTCTGAGCATGATACAATTAAGTTTCCAAGTGCGGTAAATTTGGCACAACGGACCTAAAATATTTAATGTCAGTTTTAGAAAAAATTTATTGAACTGTCAGACACTTACCCAATTATTATGCCCCAAATAACTAGTGATAAACTGCCCTGTCTCTACATCCCATAGCTTTATCGATTTATCATTTGAGCCCGTAAGCAATTTTGTACCATCAGGTGAGAATCCTACCGTATTCACAGCTGAAGTATGAGCAGTGAACTCTCTTGAACTACCCAAAATTGATGGTACCCATAGACGTATAGTATGATCTTTAGAACTAGAAGCCAACAGGTTGCATCTAGGTGAAAATTCAACGCACGTAACAGCGTCTTTATGTCCGGAAAACTGATAGCTAGGTCCATTTTTGGTGGAATCATTCCACTTTGTCCATATTATAATATTGTGGTCTTCGGAAGCAGTAGCGAATTGTACGCCGTTTGGGTTAAAACTGATACTAGTAACGGGTTTTTTGTGTCCCTGGAACAACACGTGCATTTTTGCATCTTTGTTAGTAACATTTATTTCAGACATTTTTAAAACACCAACATAAAATACGATCAATAAGGCGGTTAAATTTGAAATTGATATTTCGGGTTAAGTTCAGGTTTGACAATCGAAAATACCTCAAAAACAATTGTCGACAACTTAATTTTTTTGTATGAAATATTTTAATTTAGAAAGAATCAGTTCGTAATAGCAAAACCTGTCTGTTATTTATTATACATATGAAAAAAGTAGTCCTCTTTATTATATATATAAAAATTAGATTAATTTTAGTATGGCGACCATGGAGATTTTCCTAGACATATTGAAAGTGTCAGTTTGCGTTGACAGTTAAATAAATACAATTATTTTGTTTGACATTTAATTGTTAAATATAGGTTTGTTCTAGCGACGATTTCAAATCGTCCGGAGTTTGCGCTAACAAAACTATTGATTATAGAAAAGACAATCTACAATTCGAATTTTTAAAATCATACTATTTATATATTTCCACCGGTTGACTTGTAAAAATACAGTTGATGTGTAAAAAATAAATAATTTAAAATAACGATGACTTACACTATTTTTTTGTGTAAAATATTTTAATATTAATATGGAGAGAAGCAACTCTTGATCGCAAAACATATGTTCAATAAAAACTAGTAACTTTATCTATTATATGTAATATGGATAGTTTAATAGATATTTTGAAAGTGTCAAAATGTTTTGACAGTTAAAAGAATAAAACAATTGTTTGACATTTATTTCTTAAATATTAATTATTAATTGAATAGACATTCCACAATAAGAATTTTTAAAATCATACTGTTTATATATTTCCTGCAATTGACTTAAACATATCTCCGGAAAGTAGACTGTCCAGGGCTTTTTGAACTGATGGATCTTTCAGTAGAGGAGTAGGTGCCTCCTTAACTACCGGATCTGGTGCTGTTATCGAAGCAGGTATCAAGGGTTCCGAGTTTTTATTCAATATATTTAATATCCTACTTTGGAGCTCATTCTGTTTTGTGTTGGACTCATTGGAATCCTGATTGATACCCTCAGCAATTTCATGTTCATGTTGGAGATCTCGTCGTTCTTGGAGATATCTTAAAATGCGGTCGTACTGGGACGAAGTCAGCATTCGGTTTTCCGCCAACAGATTTATAAGTATCTATTGAGGAAATCACAGTTTTTAACATCAAAAGCAGATAAATATGATGGAGTTTACCTGGAGAGGTTGAGGATGATGGTCGGAGAGACTCATCTTGTTTGGGTCTTCAGTTTGAGTGTTTTCACCTCGCATATACGCTTCGAAGTTTCTTGATAGCAGTACCAGCGCGTCATCTAATGGCATATTACGATGTTCTGTAAAGATTATATACTTCTATAAGTTGTAAGTGGTATAAATATAGGACTGACCTTGAGGAATGCTGTGCAATACGTTTAGAGTCAAACTACGATGTTCTTCGTTTTGTGGCATCACTAATATGGCGTAGAGACAGCCACGACTAGAAATATTAGCCAGAACACGTCCAATAGGTACGTCTTCATTGGGAAACAATAAGTCCACCACCAGACCTAACTGTTTTAATTTTGATTCGATAAACTCTGCGTATTCGCTAAAAAATTGAATCCAAAGGCTTTCAAAACACTAAATGAAGGGTAGTAAGAGAAAGTACTTTCGTAGATTTAATCAACGATTCTTTATATCATTTCAAACATAAAGTTTCCTCTAAACGTGTATCCAAAATGCAACCATTTCCGGGGAAAACGGGTTAAACTTTCTTACGTTATTTTCGTTATGTTTATTTCGATCTATCGGAATTCAGTTTTTGTGTAGTGGCCTCTGAAGGTATCATTTGAAAATAAAATATATTTGTATAGTCATTTATTCCATACGTTTCCGCAAAAATTTGGTTTGTTACAAAAAAGGAAAACTTTATTATTGTCGTTCAATGACAAAGTTGAAATTACTAGCATTCATTTTTGTCGTCAAAACACTTGTTAAACTTAAGTAATATTTAATGGAATGTCGCATCGGTAACAGTGACCATTTAGCGACCATATTATATTTTGATGAAGAAGACTGATAGTATTTAAAGTGGAGATGCAAGTGATAGAGCTAGTGTGAAGAAGAATGCACTGCTTCGAATGAGCTCTGAGGCGTTAGGCTACTGCGCATTCAAACCTCAGGCTGAGCTGTAAATATCGGCTGGTAAAAACCGGGCTATTCAATTACAATATGATCTTTATCTACTACGGGGGAGTTTTGGAAATTTAGCTGGTCATTCGTGGTTATTACATAACCATTTCTTAAGGATATTTTTATTTCCAATATTTCTAATAATAATTTAGCATTGTTTATATCTATAAAATGATTGTTTGTAATACGATGTGTAGATATTTCAGTGTTTTTTTATATTATTTAAGATATGTTTTTTATGTTCTTATATAATATCGCTCGAAAAAATTCTACAAAATGACATTATCAAGATAATGAATTTATTGACAAACACGGAGAAAGTTTCGGGCCGAATACAAGTGACAGTGCAAGTATAATTATTGGCATTTATGCCAAAGTTTTCGCCGAAATCACCGATGAGGCGCGAGTAACGAGACAACCGGAGTAGTCTTTCTGAGACAAAAGCGAATCTTTTTTGCGGTTTGATGGATCTAGTGAGTAAATTCCATCATCAAACTTTCGCTGGATGCTTTCAGCAAGAGGTTTTCGAAGAAGAGGAAGGTGAATTGTATGGGCCTGGAACAACAGATTAGCTCTAGGTATAATATTTATCGATTTATAACAATGAAATCAATAATTTAATTTTTTTTTCTCAAAACTACATTTTTCAAATTTGCTGCAGTTCTAACTTGATAACAAATCATCCGATCGATTTGATTTATTTTCCAGCATATTTTGTATTTGTTTATCTGTATGACCATCCAGTTTTTCGTTTGAATATAAAAATGTAATTTTGCCACGCGTGTGTCCAGTTCTCATTCTGAACCAAATTGTGGAGATTCTTCTGGATGGAAAAGATGGAAAGTTGTTGATGTAAAAGTCTCTTTTGATTTCTCTTAATTTGTTACTGCGCTCCAAAGAGTTCCAACTATTTTGTATCTCTTTTCTGACAAGAGATTTAGTAAATGAGTGAAGATTATAGGTTACTATAGTGGAATAAGGAGATGCCTTAGTGGAGCGTGATGCCAAGAGCGAGAAGTTCTTCAATGAAGTCCAAACAAAGCGATGTAATTGGATATTTATTTCACCCTTTTTCTAGCAATCTTAGTGAGTTAGCAGAGTTTAAGCACACTACCCACTTGGATGGAGGTTGAGTGTATATGAATGAAAGGGGGTTTTTACATGGTTAGGTTTTCTGCAGTTAGAATACTGGGTTGAGAGCTTAGTCAATAGCTGGAGATCAAATTAGTATCAAAAGGGGGTAGAAGAGCCTTGTGAGTAGTATACGAATGCGAATCCCACTCCGGAGTTTGATTTAGATCCATCTGTAAAAATTTGGAATGGAAGAGATGGTTAAAAGTAGATGCTGAGGTGTATTGTTTATCATATTGAAGCAGTGAGAAGTCAAAGGGAATGAAATGTAAGTACCATGGAGGGTGTCTTGAAAGAGTAACTAAGTAACAGTCTAAAGGAGGAGGTTAAATTTGTCCTTGATGCGTTTTAAAAGAATTACGTCACATTAAGAGCCATATGATTAATGGTTTTATTAAATTAACTGGTCAAGCTGTTCATCATTCCATTCCTCGTGAAAAAAGCTTCGTTAGCTGATAAAAAATATTCAACAAAAAATCCGAATTCCTTTGGCTTTGACCAATGGTTCATTAGTTTATTGGTTGAATAATAACTAATTCATTTGCCAAATGTTCCTTTCACAAGTTTAAAATGTTAATTCATCGCTTTTCGTTGGGAATTTAACAATTTTACATTTTTTTTCAAGAACCCTTAGGTTTTGTGCTTTTTTCTTTAAAATGATATGAAGAATCAATAGATAAATTTACGAAAAGATTTTCTCTTACACCCTTGAAAGTTTCATAAAGTTATAGTAGAGCTCTTCTATGTTACTCACTGGGTAATAAATCACATAATATCAGGGCTTTAGGACTAGCTTCAAACTAATTTAAGATAAGATAGAATAATACTTACGTTAGTGTTCTGGAAACCACGATTATTTCACAATCATTTCTTTCTGGAGCTGAAACGCCCTCAGGCTGTGAAGGCACGTGTCCTGTGTTGTAATTATCCATATATTCATTTCTTCCACCATAATAACCGCTAAAACGTAAAAGAACTAATTTGTCAGCAACCTTGGATCAATATTTACGGTGTTGATAAAACTTACTCTCGATCTGAATACATATCCCTGGGAGGCTCAAATCTATCCCGAGATCTCTGTCGTCCTGCCCCACCTCCACGGCCCCCTCTGTTTGGTCTCTTTCTACCCCTATCTTCATCAAACTTCTGTGGTGGTCGAATGTTCATTTCCGCATCCTCCTTAACACAAATTGATTGTCAACATTATCAAAAAACGCTATTTCATATACGAGGTGTGTAAATAAAGTAATGAAACTGGTGGCGTAGCGTTAGATCTAGGAACACTATTAACTTCCCCTTTGAAGGGGATACATGACAATATCTGATGCGCCTTTTGTATGAGTTTGAACTCCCTAAAGTCACTTGGTGATCTGACATAATCCTAGGGGTCAGCAATTCAGATGAGAGGGACATGTGGCGGGAATATTAGATATCAAAAGGAGACTTAGGTATAAAAAAAGCCTATCTTTTATATTTTAAGTGCCAAATTGGAGATTAAGATAAAAGTTGGGCTCCTCATGTTTGCTATGTGAGTTGTCACTCGGCTACTTTTGTATCACTAAAACAGAAGGGTTTTCAAAAAAGCAAAGGGACAAAATTCTGTATCCACTTTTGCCTTCTGCACATAGGCCAGTTCCTTATAGCCAGGAATTGCTTTATTGTGCTTCAACCTGCACAATATGTTTCCCAGTGATTCTAATTCTTCATCAGGATCTGATCCACAACTTCCTGAGAACACCAGTTGTGACCCAACATTTTTAACAACTACCAGTGAACCTCACTTAATAACTCAGAATTCATTAAATGATTCGGCGCGTGACCTGGGATTGTCAAAACAAAAATCGGAACTTCTTGGTTCCAGTCTTCAACAGTGGAACCTGTTAGATAAAAACGCAAGTGTTTCACTTTACCGGAAATGGAATGTAACATTTTCAACTTTTATAAAATGGAAGGATCGCTATGTGTCTGTGATATTGATGGTTTAACGAATGAGCTTAATATGGAACATGAACCTTCCAAGGGGTGTATTTTCATAGATTCTTCGAAATACAGTCTAAAAGCGGTCTTGTTCATAATGGAAACAAAAACCCATCTATTCCTTTAGCTCATTTAGTGACAATGAAAGAAACCTATGACAACTTAGCAACCATACTATATCTATTAAAAGTGATAAGTATATCGCTAGAACTTCAAGGGGGTCTTACAAAGTTTTGCTGTTTTTGTCTATGGGACAGTAGGGAAACAAAAGAACATTGCAGTAAAAAAGATTGCCTCACAGAACTTCTTTTGAACCTAGTACTGCAAACATAAAATATGCCCCCCTTGTTAACCCAAAAAAGGTGCTTCTTCCACCTCTCCATATTAAGCTTAGACTAATAAAAACTTTGTCAAAGCCATGGACAAAGAAGGTAATGTGATGATTTCAATAAAAATTAAAGGAAAAGGAATTGGCAGCTTGGAAGTGTTTATAAGTGTAGTGAAATGATTTCTGGGCAACATGAAAAATGAAAATTATAAAAACCTCATAGATGAAATATTTAAAAACTGATATATTCTAGGGTGTCGCATGTCCTTAAAAATGCATATTTTATACTCTGATTTACATTTTTTTCGGGAAAATTTGGGTGCAGTAAGCGACAAACAAGGAGAGAATATTAGATTGTAAAAATATGTTATCTCCTTTTTTTTCCCACCACCGACTCCCTGTAACAAAAAAACTGTACGTGTTACAGTAACTACCTTATCATTTTCATATTTAGGGCTATAAATATTATTTTCATCAATGTTACCTCAAAAAACTTTAAATTTGTTGACCTGTGTTAGTGGTTAACACTGTACAATGTCTACTTGTACAAAAAGATATCATTACAAATATTACAAATTACTGAATGAGTAAAAACTACCTGTTTATCTGCAGCGTAGTCTGGCGGTTCGAAACTAATTTTTTCAGGCTCAGACTGTGATGCCATGGGTGATGGAGGAATTTGCTTATGTTGAAATGATTCACCTTTAATGGGAGAACCTATCAAAAATATAAATATAACTTTTCATGTATTGTTATTTCAAAGTTGTATACCTTGATTCACAGATGGTCCTGCCTCTTTGTTCATGATACCTTTTGGAGCAAATGCTTGGCGAACAACAATTTTTCTTCCCATCAGCACAGATCCATTTTCCGCTTGAATGGCGGCATGTGCTTCTTGGTCCGTTTCATACTGGATAAAGGCAAATCCAGAATTTATAACTAGTCCCAAAATTTTTCCATGTTTTGAAAATTTATTATCCAAATCATCAGCAATCACTGCTTTTGGTATCCCTCCAATATATATTCTAGATGGTGCTGTGGCTGGATTTTTCATAAACTGCTTGTCAGTCCTATACATTTTTCCTTCCGTTTGTTCAAAATTCTATAGTTTTCTTTAGTTTAAATTTCTTTTTTTGGTTTAAATGTTTGTTGTAGTAGCTGACATGACTTAACCTACAATTGTATGTTTTCAAAACGTTGAGTTCTTGAATCTAGATTATTAACTATAATACTATCCGTGCATTAAAACAGACAAATATCGGAAATATTAGAATAACATCAAATATTCCTTGTATAAATAATAGAGAAATATAATAAAAAAATATCAATACCACAAAAAATCCGCTTTCAGATTTGTTACTATGCAACGTTGCCTAATATCATTTATAAATTTATAAGTGAATTTGAATTTGACCATTATATTTTTAAAGCATTTGCATTCTAAATTTAATTTTAATATAGTGCTTATATATACATAAAAGACGATTTATTTTTTAGATATTTGGGTATTTTTATATTCTGATTATGTTGCAAATCTGACAACCCAGCTCTACCCTCTTTATAATTCTTTATCGCTTTTTTAGGTTATATTGTTATTTTATTATAAATTTTTTAGTCATTTGTTAAAAAAAATGATAATTTATAAATATATAAGATACGGAGTAAGATACAAATTCTTTTTTAGAAAATACTCCAATGTTACTAGTAATTTTGAAGCTGACTTTGAAAAAACACACTGTTTAACCAATAGCTTTCAAAAATCTCTTTTAACGATGGGTTCTGCTGCTATATCTCTTTTAAATCCTTACCGAGCTGATATGATAGCATGTTTGGGGGAAACAACCGGAAATCAAGCGTTACCATATATAAAAAGCTGTATGGAACAATCTAAAGAAGGCTCTGAGATTTTAAGAGAACAACCAAGGATAAATACAAAAACTGTTCAGCTTGATTATTTACAGGACCTTCCAAGGGATACGTTAGGTTATATGTATTATGTATTTTTGGAGAAGAATAAAGTAACACCTGATAGTAGAAATGCAGTTCAATTTGTGGATGATATAGAATTGGCATATGTTATACAACGTTACAGGGAAGTCCATGACCTGATACATACAGTTCTACAGATGCAAACAAACATGTTAGGAGAGGTGACAGTAAAATGGGTTGAGGCAATTCAATTTAAGCTTCCCATGTGCATTGGAGGTGCAATTTTTGGACCTCTTCGCTTGAAAACCAAGCATCGTCAGTTATATTTAAATTATTATCTACCCTGGGCTGTTCGAACTGGACTGGATGCCAAGTTTCTTTTAAATATTTATTTTGAAAAAAGATGGGAACAAAAAGTTGATGATTTTTATAAGGAAGTAAAGATAAAACCCTTAGAATTGAAAGCTAAACAAACATAATGTATTGTGATGAAAATATAAATGTATATATCTTTGTTATGTATATATATATATATATATATATATATATATATATATATATATATATATATATATATATATATATATATATATATATATATATATATATATATTTATGTAAAAATATTGTAGATATTTCAAATGTTGTAATATAAAATAAAACAACCAAATATTTAATTTGCTTTTTATGAAATGTTTATGTTGAATTTACTATGGGTTATGCAACTGGTAATACAGGAAAGGTATAGGTAACCAGTAATGACATAAATCAGAAGTATTTCATACCATTGCTTGTGAGACTGTGACCTTCTTTGTATAAAGTGCTTCAATTTATTCTTTACGAAATGTAAGTGGAGTACATTATAATATTTTAATGATTTTGCTCCCCTGATAGAATGCGCGGAAACACGTTATTTTAACAGATCTGGCGTTGGATCCTTCCCAGCCTATTTTCAACGTTTCGAAGGGTCGACTATGTTGGTGGGATAATTAGAGTTTTTAGCGAGGATGGTGAAAACCTGGTTTTCGTTTCTAATTATGTTACCGGATGCAAATTAATTGTTCTACAGAGGAAATAATGTGAGTATGTTGTTGAACGACTATAAATAGATTTAAGAAATTATAAAAGGTATTTTTTTTAATACCTGCTTTTGGTTTTATAAAAAAAAATGCAGAAGTAAGGTTAAAATGCATCGTAGGCGCTGACAAATTTTAAATAACAAGAATGCTTAAAATCCCAGTTGGAGTTATGCGGAATTTTTTGCGTTTGATGAAAAAAAATTATCGTATGGAACGAAAAATAGCTTAATTAATCGTGGGTAACGAAATTTTGTTCAAGGTCCTTTTTTTAGGGCATTACTTAATTTTGTTATTATGAGAAACTGTCGGTGTAAAATGTTTGTTTGTTTTCCAGTAAAGATAGATCAACATGGATTTAGCTGAAACAATGAAGAATGTTTTGGCAAAAGGTCTACAACAAGCATCCGTTAGTGACCTACCAGCAGCAGCAAGTACTGATAAACATATACCAATTTAGATTATATTTACTTACATTTGAGTTACTGTTGCAGGTATGGGGTTTCCTGGTGCAGGATATGTTACAGAAAAAATATACATGCTGTTACAACTGTATTTACAAAATAAGGGCTGGAATCCAACAGTTGAATTGCTGCAGTGTTTTACTGAGTTAAAAGAGTCATCAATGCTGCCAAGTGCAACCTATTTACAGTAAGTACATAACATTAAAAATCAAATAGTTAATAATTGTGATAGGGAGAAAAAATTAAGTTTATAGGAGTAAATATACATTTCCTGATCACCCAAAAGTTAGTAGTCATATAATTTATTTTTATTCAGAATGATGGCATCCAGGGTAACATTAGACTCTCAGGGACGCCTAATTCTTCGCGAAAACGGTAAAATCATTTTACCCTTTGAGCATTTTGCTAATGCGGTGATGCTAAAACACATGAATGGTCCTCATGGTTTACATCTAGGTGTAGAAGCAACAGTTAGAGCTGTTATGGAGTCATACACGATTGGTATAACATTATGTGCCATTCTCTGTGGTATTTTTACTCTATACATTTGCCTTCTGTTTAGGCCGTGAAAATTTTGGGATGGAGAAGGAATTTATTATAGAAGTGGTGCAAAATTGTCCAAACCCCGCCTGTAGGTACTACAAGAATCAAATGGAGCTAACTCAGAAAACTTTACAACATCTAGCTCCCGGGTATTTAGGGGAGAGAGGTCCTTCAGCACCTGATGTTAGAGGCCGTAAGTTTGCATTACATCATGATAAGGGTTTTATTTAATTCAATTCCTCAAATAAGGTCTAGGATCAGCAGTGGATCTTACAAATCAACCGACAATGGATCCAAAAACGCAGTCTTCTTTAATGGAGAGGTCAAAGTCCGTTGCACCTTCTCAACAGGAGATAACAGCTGCTTTACTACAACAACAGAGCAGAGTTATAGCCCAGCAAAATCTGGATAAGATCAACGCCAACTTAGAGAAGCAGCGACAGCAAGTTAGTGGTGATGTTCAGCACATTTGCGGTTTTTTATGCTTCATTTTTAACAGTTACAACTTCAACAACAAATGGATTTGGCAGCCAAAAGAGAACGCGAACAAAGTCAACAACAACAACAGCAGCAACAACAACAACAGCAGCAGCAACAACAGCAGCAACAACAGCAGCAGCAGCAACAACAAAAGCACTTTGACATGTCCTTGATGGATCACAAATTGGCTGATTTTTTGAAGGCGAATTTGGAAAATTTAGAAGGTTAATGTTTTGCGGAAAAATCTTGATGAGATCTGGAAGTTAGTTGATGTTTCAGGGTTGGGAGCTGCAAATAAAGATTTGTTAGCCTTGCACAATGGAGCGTGGACAAATTCAAACAATTTGTCCGGGTCTAACGACGATAAAAGAATGTCGGAAGGCGGGCAAGAGAAGATTGTTCGCGCTTTTAGCGAGGTAATGAAGAATATGCAGAGAATGAAGACTTATGTACGTCCAGCTATGTGTAAACCTTATGGGAAACAATCAGAAGCCCTACAAAAAAGTAAGTTATCACATTATTTGATGGTTTACCATTGAAGTCTTCTTAAAGAATGTTGTATATTCATGCAGATTCAATACCAAGATGATAGAGCTCACATTACAGTGTTTTGTTAATATTATTTTGCATATAAAGACCATATAGACTTCTTTCTAAGTCCTAAACATAAATGTAGACCATTATTAATATTTTTATCTTGTTTTATTATTAGGGCGTTTGTAGGGATTTTCAATGAGTTGTTGTTTTACCACTTGTAAAAAAAAACTGTGTTGGATATTAAACAAAAAAATATTTTTGTCGTTTACGGAAGTGGTTGTGTTGAGGAAACAGTGTTGTGGTTTCGGTTCAATGGCGGGGGTTTTGACTACCTTACCCATCGCACATCGCACCCTCGGTATATGGAAGAAGAGGTGAAAAACAACCTGTTGATATTTTTTTACAAAAAATTTATTACTACAAAAAATCTTTACCGACCTTTCCGAACAATTAATTAACGATATAAGAAGTTTTCAAAGTATAAGTAATTTAGAATTGGACATTTGTATGATGATCATCCGAGGTGAGTTCTTGAGAGCCCCACGTGCGGCTTTCGAACACTGATTGAGAAGCTTTGATCTTATCTGAGTCAATTTTAAAATACCCCCGTACATAAGCGGATCACTCTCACATATTAACAAGGCGTGTTTTTTTCATATTTGAAGCTTTAATGGACACGATTCAACTGATCCAGTCGTTGAGAAGTTTCCTTCCTCCACCGCACATCCAAGTTAGTTCTTGGAAAAACGAAGACAAACACAGGTATGAAGATAATTAATTTTAAGAACTGTTAGTGCAATAGAAAAAAAAACCTATAACCGAGATACTGAATGTATCGTAATAGATATATAATTACTTTAAATCGCTGCAAAACACATTGATATTTTACGTTAGTTCCTTTTTTTTATATATAATAGATACTTATTTATTTTTTATTTATGTAATCGACAGAAGTATTTTCTTTGTGATATTTTTTCGTACTTAAGGAAAAAAATTGAAATTTATTTTAGGAAATCATTAAATTTGGGTGTATTCATTGGAATATTATGTCGAATTTACACGTGACAGGTATCTAAATTTTGTTACTTGATTTAGTAACTTTCTTTAGCTACTTCACGAGTTAATTTGGATTATGTATATAACGGTACCTAGTTTTTATATATGCAAGATGTAAAGGAAAGTACGTAAATTAACCAAGATTTGTTACATAATTTTGAATAAAAAATTTCTTTAAAATATGTATCCAAAGTGCAACCTTTTAGTAAAAAACAGGTCAGAACTTATGGAAATTTTCCTAACAACTGGCAACGTAGTATCTTTGGCCTCTTAAGGTATTATAGGAAAATAAATTGTAATATTTTTATAGACAGTCATTCCATATGTTTCAGGCCAAATTTGGTTTGTTTTGTTGCAATTTTACACTTCGTAACATGTTTTAAACGATTCACGTCCCACTGAGAAACACATGATTAATTATTTTATGAAATTAACTGTTGAAAATGTCTACCATCCCATTCTTTGTTAAAGAAGCTTCATCGGTTGATAAAATATTGAATAAAAAATTTGGCTTCCTTTCATTTTGGCCAATCGGCCATTCGCAATATTTTTGCCTGTCTGAAAAATCAGTGCGTAAGGGTGCTTGTACCGTTTATATATGATAAGGGTAGACGAATTGCTTTTTTAGTGTTCTGTGTACAATCCAATAAGAAACTCCAACTTGTTACGCAATATTTCGAGTACTTCTGGTAGAATCCTCTTCAGCAAGACGTAAAATTATTCTTCGACTTCAGGATCGATTTCTCGTTACGCTCACATTTTTGGAATTTTGAAACCACGAGGCTTCAAGAAACGTAGACAAATGTTGACAAATGAAAAAAATAGTTTATTAGTTTAGTTGCAGTTTATTCGTTAAATAATAATCAATTTTTGCACAAGTTTGGTTAAAATGTGAATTCTTAATGTAGCTTTTTGATTGGTGGTTTAATAACTTCTCGGAAACCTTTAGTTTTTTTATCCCTATGAGGAACGTTTTTCTTTAAAACGATACGAAGAATCGTTGGTTAAATTTACCAAAACACTTTCCCCTACACTCTGTATATAAAAATGTGTTACTTTTTTTATTTCAAAGGTCAGATCTAGAAGAAAGAATAATAAAAAATCTAGTCAAAAAGGTTTATTGAAAATGAAGAAGAAAATTTTTCCTGTGATATTTTTTAATTTTTTTTTACCTTTTTTTGGAAATTGGTTCATAGTTCTGGCCTAAAATTCTTTATGAGACTGTTCTTTCTCATTTTTCATGGCTTATAATGTACGACTAGTTAAAAAAAACCGTTTGTTGAGGATTTTGGGCAAATCTATTGCTTCACAATAAAATGTGCAGTCCAAGGTCTTTTACACTTTATCTTGCCAGTTATTTAACAGGATGTAGTCAGTTTTTTCAGGTATTTGTCTGAACTAACTTATTCACACCCTGTATAATGTAATTCATATAAAGAATGTTATCCAGGGGTGGAGACCATAATGATTCTCTTCTGCTTTATATGTTATGTTTGTTAATAACTAGAAAAAAGTTTGATTACTTTTAGTTGAATAACTTTTGTAAAATAGGTCTTTAAGAAAGGCCCCATAAGCTTTGCTTTATTTTTTGTGTTACGTATGTATTTGTGAGGTGACACTTTAGTTTTTTTTATATATGTACTTTAGTATATATTTAATGGAATCTCTGAAAAATTTGTGCAATTTTTAAGTAATAATAAAAAAAATACTTATTAGAGTTGTTTTTTTATTGTCTGAACCTTAATACAAAGGGACGCTGAAAGTTCTTGACCTTGGGATGGGAAATTCATACAAGGGAACGTGTAATCTGTAATCATTGTTAAGAATTGATTGATTGAAACTTTATTTCGTCTTTTCGATCCTTGTGAGTAACATTTTTCTTTAAAACGATACGAAGAATCGTTGGTTAAATTTACCAAAACACTTTCCCCTACACTCTGTATATAAAAATGTGTTACTTTTTTTATTTCAAAGGTCAGATCTAGAAGAAAGAATAATAAAAAATCTAGTCAAAAAGGTTTATTGAAAATGAAGAAGAACATTTTTTCTGTGATATTTTTTAATGTTTTTTACTTTTTTGGAAATTGGTTCATTATTCTGGCCTAAAATTCTTTATGAGACTGTTCTTTCTCATTTTTCATGGCTTATAATATACGACTAGTTATATAATATACGACTAGATTAAAATGTACAGTTCAAGATCTTTTACACTTTATCTTATCAGTTATTTAATAGGGTGTAGTCAGTTTTTTCAGGTATTTGTCTGAACTAACTTATTCACACCCTGTATAATGTAATTCATGTAAGGAATGTTATCCTGGTGTGGGGACCATACTGATTATCTTCTGCTTTATGTTATGTTTTTTAATAACTAGAAAAAAAGTTATATATATACTTTACTATATATTTAATGGAACTTTTAAGTAACAATAAAAAAATACTTATTACAGTTGTTTTTTTTTGTCTGAACGTTAATACAGAGGGACGCTCTTGACTTGAGGGAAGTTCTTGATCTTGGGAAGAGAAATTCACACAAGAGAACGCGTAATGTGTAATCAGTGTTAAGAATTGATTGGTTCAAAGTTCTGGCCTTTTTTTTGAGGATATTACATTTCTTTATCTTTAGTATGGTCTATAAAGTATAATTTGTTTTATAAGGTTTTATTGGGACTATATAAAGTGCAAATATAGTAATGATCCGGGTGAAATAGCCTTCGATTTGCCAATACTGTTGTCTTGGCCTCCGCCCGAATATTTTTGGGATCCACTGTAGATGAATCGTTCTTAAATGAATACTTAATAAAAGTTTAACCTTGGCTTTCATGGTAGAGATTAATGTTGACTGTCTCTAATAAGAAGATAATGGTTACTTAAACTAACCGTACCACGTTTGTTTTGAGTCGGTTTAAAGCTTTACAATAACTACTGTTAGCGTCCACACCAAGGCCACAGTGACAGTCAAGGTATGCGAATGAATACCTTGGGTTTTGGCAGCATTTTCTATCGTTTTTGGGTTTCAATATGATTACCGGTGCATCAGATATTATTCATTATCCTTTTACACGATAATTTCAAATATAGACAAGCATTAAGTTCTTCGACGTTTCTTTTTTGGGCAATAGTGTAATTGAATCTGTAGGAGACTCGTATAAGTACTTGTTTAATCCTTGTACGTACCCAGACTATATATTTAATACTACTATATTCATATTGCCCGTACGTGGAAGTGTCACGAAGTAAGCGAGATAGCAAACGACTGCTTCTATCTCTTTTTCTACTAGTCGACACGTTACTCCTACACTAGTACGACGTGCGCTAGCGTCGCGTCTCTAGTGGGGGATATGCACATAAGACTCGAAGTAGTTGTGAAAGAGACAGATGCATAGATGTCTGCACCGTAATTATTTCGTCCATCTCCAGACCCTACTAGCAGTATAGTAGCATTACATATATGCCCACACCAATATACTATATTGCTACTAGGGGTCTGGAGAAGGACGACACCATTGCAGTACAGTCATATATGCCTCTGTCTCTCTCTCACAACTATTTCGAGTCTTATGTGCATGTCCTAGAATTGAGTACGCTTGCAATTTGACCACAAGAGTCGCGACGCTTGTGTACAACGGGTCGAGTAGTAGAAAAAGAGATAGTGTCAGTCATTTGCGGTCTCACTTACTCCGTGACACTTCCACTTACAGGCGATAGCAATTAGTATTAGATATATCCCCACACCACAAATCCATAACCTCATTGTTGGCACAGCAATGGTAGTGAAGTAGTGAGATGTTTAGTGATCAAACAAAAACTGGAAAATACTAAGCCTTCATTTAATCCTGTAACCCCAATAATTAATTTAAATTTAAGAACTTTCATTTTTTAATGTTGATTTTTTAAAGGTGGTGTACACAATTACAAAAGGTGGTATATACAATTACAAAAATTTCCCGTAGATTTATTATAATAAAACAATGTGTACTTTCTATGCTTCAAGCTCTTCTCTTCTTCGTTTTTCTTTTTATGGCATCTGCTCCGATGGAGTGATTAAACATTTTTTTTTTACTTTAGGTACAAAATAATACAAGATTGGTCAAATCTTATGTTTATTTTCGTTATTAGTACTAAACTGTGTATATACTAGGAAAAAAAAAGATTATTTATCAAGACGAAAAGAACAATAAACCATTTACCAATTGGCTGTTGTGACTATGGACAATAAAAAGATACCAACTGAAGTTAACTATCAATATGCAATGTTTTTGAACGAAGAATTCTTCAACTTTACCTTGCTATTAGTGTTTAAGATGGCGGTGATGTTATTAATGTAGAATCCTAAATGAAAAAAGTCTTTTTCATAGAAACATCTAGTAAAGTTATTTTCTTTTTATAGCTGAGATTGATGATTACTGTTGTCATTAAGAAAGTAAGAATAATTCTTATATTGGCATACTATTTAGGAATGTGAAATTTTAGCGAAATATTCAATAAAGTTAATTAATGTTGGCTGTTGGCAATTAACAAAAGATATGATTTCCTTAATGTAGCCTTACTACATCTATTACAGAGCCTTCTTTCAATTCCGAACCTCAAGCTGATAATCGTAAATCACTAATGCTGTTAAACTACGACATACGTTTATTGCTTTTTTTCAGTTTTTATAAATAATCTTTTTCTTTGAATTATAAATACATATATATATATATATATATATATATATATATATATATATATATATATATATATATATATATATATATATATATATATATATATATATATATATAATATATATATATACATCTTTTGCACTACAGATACTTTTACACTTACTACTTTACATTTACTTTTACATTAAAATATACATAACATCCTACTTGAATTTGAACCTAAAGCAAAAAAATTAAAAATAACTCTATCGCAGCAGAACCCATGAAGAAAAAAAAAGAAGAAAAGAAGCGCATGTCGTAGATTTTTTATGGAAAATATTATTGATGAAATGCAAACAACGCAAATTATTTCTTTAAATAATCAAACGTATTTTAGAGGTGCTTTTAAAATATTTGTTGTTACTCAGGAATCATAGAAACTAATAAAAATCCTACACGTTGTTTTATTATGACAGATCTAGGGGAAATTTTAGTAATATTTATACCACCTTTAAATAATTCAACATAAAAAAAATAAAATAAGGTTCTCTATTAGTAGAATCTGTATAAGACTCTGACATCTCGTATTAAAGTCATGATTTTTGATTTTATCTTTCTTAAATGAAAACTTACCAAGTATGAGATTGCCTCTGGTTAGTATTAACTGTTGCCAATAAGAAGTGAATGGTTATTTGATCTAACCCTAGTACGTTTACACCAGTGTTGTGGCGTTAATACTAGTGAAGTTATTTGCGAGATATTTTGGTTGAACGAAATTAAAGTGAAAATTGTTATAAAACGAAGTTACTTTCATAATTCAAGCGAAATATGAGTGATATTATAAGTTGGCGTAATTGAAATAATATTAGATATAAATGTTTCTTATAGCCAATAAAAATACTACTGAAGTTGGCTAGTACATTTACAATATGTTTGAACAAAAAATTCTTCAACTTGACCTTATTAATAGTTTCTAAGATGGCGCTGATTTTAGATGAAACTAAATAGATATTGTTATATAAAATCAAATATATATATATATATATATATATATATATATATATATATATATATATATATATATATATATATATATATATATATATTTGATAAGAATATTGAATAGTCACTGTCATCAATGACAGATGAAGAGATTAATACTCATATTGGTGTCGAATTTAGGATTTCTTTAACGCAATCTTACCACGTCTGTTATAATAAGGTGACGTTTATGTCAGTGTTTTAACTACTTAACAGTGGGGAATAATATATAAGGGTCTTTTATGATGAAAATATTGGTTTTTGAGACGACGCCGAACTGTCTCTACCGGCGTCTGTCGAGCTAGTGAACGACGACCGGCATCCAGAGCGTCGCTGGATACAAACGGCGCAACGACTGACACACTAATCAATATTAGAAGCCGACAGGATTCGAACTTCCTTCAAAAAATAACTTTTGTCGTTTCCTGTCGATGAGGAAAAAGGAAAATTTCGACCAGCCACGTACCCTACCAGTTTTCATTTTTTTAAATCCGTTTTTCCGGGATATTTTTCTGTTTTTTTTTTTCCGGGAATGACGTATCGGTGACATAATCCTGCGACCAGTGTGTATGTCCTGCTCTTAATCAGTGACAAGGCGGTTGACCTTTGCACTGTTTTTTTTATATGTACAAGAAACCGGTGGTGTCTAGGTTAGAAACGGTAAAATTTTCTTGAAAAAGTTCGGACTCTTTGGTGGATTTAAATAATTTTTTTTGGCATATTAGTTCGGTGTAAGTGACCGTGTGTTTTCCTTGGCAGTTATTTTGAGGTTAAGTGAACGGGGAAGACGTTCGGCTATATTTTAGTCACGATGAATTGAAATATTAGTTTATTTAAATAGATCTACCTGTATAAGGTAAGTTTTATAATTATAATATAAATTGTATGTCGTAGAAGGAGTTTGGTAGCATAAAAACAAAACTGGTTCATATTTAGTTATGTATATAATATTCAAGCTGGGTGAGACTTTACTTACAAAATACCTTGTGTATCTCACCTATTTGTTTACTTTCATATTTAGTATTTCCATCTTTTTGATAGAAATAATTTTATCTCTACCATTTTATAATCCTAACTAAAGGAGCGCTTTGCATCCATTTGCTTTTTGTATTTTCCGGGCGCGCGTTTCGTTAACCATGTGAGCATCATCAGGAGATGATTAAATTTGTTACTGTCATTTAATCATCAAATGTTTAAATGTATTTATTCAGATCCTGACGATGCTGATATGGTTAAGGAAGTGCGCGATTTCTTTGAGTTAAGTTTCCCCATACCACGTTCCAGTATAAGAAGTATTTGTGTTATCATCATCAAACTAAAGTGTGGTGTCAACCGCAATGAACTGAAAAAACCTCTGTGTTGAAATATTAACAACAGATGAAACCGCAACGAAGAAGTAGCAACGTAGAATGAATCAGAAGTTGCAGAAACCTTCTTTAAGGTTTCTGCAACTACCCTCTATAAAAATACTTAACCTAACCTCTATAAGAAAACTTATAGAGCGGTAGCAGGGTGTAGTACGATATGTTATGGTGCATACGAGTGGGAGCCCAAATGAAGGAAAAAAAAAGCGAATGGTACGACGAAAAAAAAACCCAATTATTTCTTTGAAGAAAATTTCCATAAAGAATAAACTATGAGGTCAACGATTTTCGACGCCAGATGAAGCGCTTGATGCGTTCAAAATGCATGTTTTGGAGATACCTCAATCGTTGAGCGTGCTTATTGGTTTCCAAAACAATTAGATCTCACACCTCATCGTTGAAATATATCTTGAAAAAATCAGGGCTTCATTTTCAAAATTAAATTTTTACCAATTTTTGGATAATAGAGTACAAATTCAACAAGAAACAATAATGATAACATAATAATTACCAATTGTTGTAATTATGTTGTGTTTATGGGCAATAAAAAGATACCAACTGAAGTTAACTATCGATATGCAATGTTTTTGAACGAAGAATTCTTCAACGTTATCTTGCTATTAGTGTTTAAGATGGCGCTGATGTTATTAATGTAGAATCCTAAATGAAAAAAGTCTTTTTCATAGAAACATCTAGTAAAGTTATTTTCTTTTTATGGCTGAGATTGATGATTACTGTTGTCATTAAGAAAGTAAGAATAATTCTTATATTGGTATACTATTTAGGAATGTGAAATTTTAGCGAAATATTCAATAAGCTTAATTAATGTTGGCTGTTGGCAATTAACAAAAGATATGATTTCCTTAATGTAGCCTTACTACATCTATTACAGAGCCTTCTTTCAATTCCGAACCTCAAGCTGATAATCGTAAATCACTAATGCTGTTAAACTACGACATACGTTTATTGCTTTTTTTCAGTTTTTATAAATAATCTTTTTCTTTGAATTATAAATACATATATATATATATATATATATATATATATATATATATATATATATATATATATATATATATATATATATATATATATATATATATATATATATATATATATATATGTATTTATATGTCAATGATTTTCAACGCCAGATGAAGCGCTTGATGCGTTCAAAATGCATGTTTTGGAGATAGCTCAATCGTTGAGCGTGCTTATTGGTTTCCAAAACAATTAGATCTCACACCTCATCGTTGAAATATATCTTGAAAAAATCAGGGCTTCATTTTCAAAATTAAATTTTTACCAATTTTTGGATAATAGAGTAAAAATTCAACAAGAAACAATAATGATAACATAATAATTACCAATTGCATTAATTCTTTTATTTGGGCCTGGAGATACATCTGGGCGATTAACGTGTTAATATTAACGCAAATTTGCGTTCTTTTAGCTTGTGTTATCCATAATGCAACTTGCACGTCTGCACTACACAACAGTCAAACCCCCAAATATCACGAAAAAAGAAATGGCGTCAAAACAAAATGGATATTTCGTTGCCGTCCGGCAAAATGTTAATTGCCCCAATAAATCTCAATAAAAATAGTCCTAGTTTCTTAAAACGCGCTGGAGCAAAGTGATTTATCTTTTGAATAATTGTGGGAAAAATAAAATATTGTTAAATTATGATTAAATTATTATTATTATTATAGTGTATGATTAAAATATTATGTATTGGTTTGTATTTTTTGAATTTATTAGTATAATAAAAACAAATAAATTTATCTATTAGTATAATAAAAATTGTAAATTTAATAATACATTTAATTCGGTTTCGCTCTCACTGTCACTTTGATCTACATTAATAATAAGTGGTTCTATATTATTACTAAATGATACATAGGAATCTTATATTTTAATAACATGGTTAATCGAATTTATCCAACTTTCTTTGGGAATACTATCTACAACCTTCCTAATTAACGTTCCAGCACTTGCACTTAGAGTCGGAGAAATGTTTTCTGCTCCAACATTGGACTTTACCTGATGTCATATATGCTCAATTGTATTAAAAATACAGTAATACGGGGGAAGGCGTAAAACCGTATGTCTTATATCGGCAGCAATGGTATCACATCCATGTTCCTTTTTATTTTCGAAGTATATATCGTTCTTTAATGTATAATTTTTTTAGTGGTTATGATAACTATCATTGTCCATCACAATTACGCTTTCCTTAGGCACATTGGGCTATTTATTAACCAATCTTCAATAAGTTCTTCTGTGCTGTCGTCATGGTAGTACAAAGATGAATGTTTAATATTTTTGGAGGACAACCGTAAACATTTTGGAACCCATCCATCCTCGGAACCAACATGTAAAATATTAATTATTTTTCCCTTGTTCGCTCGGGCTTTGGTTTGGCATTTTCTTAATGTATCTACCCATCCTTTTGCTGGCGTCTCATGTGTATTGAACAATGTTTCATCAAGATAGAAAATGGGACGATTTTCCAATCTGTATTTTTTTATAGAGTTTAAGTAGTCAAACAGCCATCGTCGCAATCGTGATTCTATTAATATTTGTCTTTTATTAATGGTCCGATATGCAATACCCGTTTGAGATAATATTCTCTGGAGGCTAGTTCTGCTGCAAAGAATGTTGGTTTCATCTTTCCTTAGTCGCTGTTGCAATGAATGTGAAGGCAGAGTTTGTTCTTCATACATAGCATTAATTTTGCTTCGAATTAAGTCTTTATCGCTTTCGTCAACATATTTGCTTTTACCAGAAACACTACGGATTTTTTTAGCTTCGTCCACAATATCTTTAACTGTAGACAAAGGAGTTTTCGTTAATGAAGACATTTCTGCTGAGGCTGCATTTATATTAAGCACTCTATTCAATAAACACATTTTTAACAATTTGCTTAGCAGCTAGCGATGTTTCCTTTTAAAATTAGCACTACCGGAGGCACAATGATCATTATCTTGCCAAGAACGCCACATTTTTAGTACGTTTGGAATAACAAAAAATACGATCGAAATAATAGAACTGTACTGTTTAAGAAAAGAATGCGATCTAAACAAAAATATTTCGAAACTACTAAACCAGGTATAAAATTAATTTTATCTTTTTACCTGTTATTTTTAATACGCTCGGCCCTGCTTACGTTTCAAGCAACTTTGCCGAGTTTCGTTACGGCAGGGGTTGTTAAGAGTTTATTGCTGCCAATCGGTCAACGATATATCGTGAAACGCACTATACCTCACCCTTTGTCATTGAAGAAATTGTTCAACTAACGATAACGTGACGATAAAATTTTAATTCACTCCGTACAGAGTGGTTCTTGAAATTTTGTTAGCTGTTACAGGTGTTTCTTATATGTGCAAAATTTTGATAATACATTTACGGTACCCCATTATTTATTCTGATTACGTCAGCTCTAAACACACATAATTACACCACAAACCACTAATATCCAACGGGCGAACTATTAGCAGATAAAAAGCGAAGATTATAAAACGGGTCGGTTGCCATTTTCGGACGTCGTAAACTTTATTTCGATTTAATTTGTTCGATTGGATCGTGATTTAGATTTTTTTAATATCGACGAATATGGCTAATTGCCGTCCGATTACCCAGCTTTAATATCAGAAATGCTACGAATTTGTTGAGAAATCCAAATTGCGAATTATAAAGGCGTGGGATGATGTTGTACAACGATTAATATTACTAGATTCTTCGACGTTTACTGTGTTTTATGTGTTTCGTTTTTCGAAATATTTGTAACTTCACGTAAACTTATATAACCTTTGCTTCAAAATCTACTCCTGAGATATATTTATTACAATCAATAAATCCTAGCAGTAAAATTTGCACAAAAAAGTCAATTTCACTTGCTTTTCTTCATATATTCATCATCATTCAGCATGCTTACAACTCGCGCGATCCTGAGCTCTCCTCTGCCATTCGGGTCCAATATACTTGATGATCTCATCCGTCCATCGTGTTTTCGGTCATCTTCGAGGACGTTTATAATCAAGTGGTATCCATTCCAGGATTGTTTTGGTCCAGCTGTCGTCGCATCGCCTCGCTATATGGCCTACCCCCTCTGTGCTACTCGAAACTTTTGAACTGATTGTGAGTGTCCACGTATGTCAAAACAGGCAGCACGCACTAATCAAAAACCTTTCTCTTCAGACAAAGTGAGAGCTTATTCTTAAACACTATATTAAGCCTGCCAAATGCCCGCCAGCCACACTTAACACGCCGTTCCACTTCCCGGGCATTATCACCCTCCATTGAAATCCTTTGCCCCAGATATACCAAGCACGTCGGTAATTCCTTTCCGGTTTTTTCGCTAAAGAAAACACGTTATTTACAATGGATAGTTAAAATGTATTTATTCAAAGTATTGACCATTTGATTCTATACATTTTGTCCATCTCTCAGGCAATTTATGGATGCCATTCCAAAAGAATAGTTTCTCCTTTGAGCTAAACCATTCATCGAGCCATTTAAAAAAAAAAGGTGGTAGTCGGATGGAGCCAGGTCTGGAGAGTATGGCGGGTGCGATGAAACTTCCCATTCAAGTGATTTCAACACTTCTTTGACTGGTTTTGCTATATGAGACGGTGCGTTGTCATGCTGCGATGTCACCTTATCATGTCTTTGAGCATATTGTGGACGTTTTTCGATCAATGCACAGTTCAAAATATTGTCAACAGATCATTTGTTGTCGGTAGCGATCAGTATTAACTGTTTCTTCAGGTTTCAAGATTTCATAATATACGACACCAACCTGGTCCCACCAGACACAGAGTATGGTCTTGCGACCGAAGTGATTTAACCTTGCAGTCGATGGGCCGGTTGCGCCAGGTGCTAACCATGATTTTTTTCGCTTGGGATTTTCAAAATAACTCCATTTTTCATCACCCGTTACTATTCGATGCAGAAATAACTTCCTTTCACACCTTTGAAGCAGCATTTCACTCACGATTTTTCGATTTTCTAATTGCCTGTTATTCAATTCATGTGGCACCCATCTTCCTATCTTTTGGATCTTTCCCATCGCTTGTAATCGTTCACAAATTGCGACTTGGCTCACATTCAACTTTTCTGCCAATTGTTTTTGAGTTCGTGTTGGGTCTTCATCCAATAATTCCTGCAATTCCGCATCTTCAAACGTTTTCGGCCTACCAGGACGTTCTTTATCTTGAACGTTGAAATCACCACCTTTGAATTGCCGAAAGCACGTTTCACATGTTCTTATGGTTGGATCAGAAAGTTATAAATCTATAACGCTGTTATTTTGGCGGAACGTAACTGGTGTAGTTTTGAGGTTAATGCCTGTAGAATAAATCTGTAAATCAAAAAAAGGAAAGTAATTACCGACACACCTGGTATGTAGTGGTCCTCAACGTATAAATCGCTTCCTAAAATAGAAATTCTTCTGTTGGCAGCAAATTTGTTGAACATAGACTGACTCTTTTTTTATGTTTATTTTCATGTGAAATGATTCTCCCGTCCTTGGTAACTCTTGTATGTTTTTTGTAGCTGATCTGGGTCTTGTGAGTCATCTGTCATGGTTACCTCTCAAATAAAGTTATGATGACTGTCAAAATGTAGGTTAAATACATTTTTCTATTTCTGTTGTGTTTATAACGTTCATTATCAATAATGTATCGATACATAATCGATCGATAAAAGAATTAACTATTGTTTGACTGTCGGCCATTGGAGTTTGTTCTCTCGTGCGTCCGTTATTGCGATATTAATAATTTTCGTTCGGCTGTTAAATGAATATATGGGTTAAACGGTGATCTGATCAGTGGTTTCGAAACGGAACGATCACGATCGGTGCCAATTTCGATTTTACTACCGAGTTCTGTTGGCGTGATTGTGCCTTAATTATTTCAAAATTAATTCGATTTAGTTAGGAATACAGGGGGATACCGTAGTACTAGAACAACCTTTATGAGTAGGACTCGCATCTTGTTAATCTTAATGTTAATTTAGTTGTTATTATTGACATTTAAAAAGGAAATGTTCGAATTGTGTTTATGAAATCAACAACTAGTATTATATACTCGTTAAGTTCTTTCTTTTTCTTTCTCTTATTAATTCGAATAAGCAAGCTTAGGTTTGTCCAGAGTGTCTGCTAGTGACTTAAAGTAGTGGGCTTTGAGGTGAATTTTAATTAAAAAAAAAAGTCACCACGACTCAAGTCTGGTGGATAAAAGGGTTGCGAAGTCAGCGGTGATGTTTTTACTTGCCAAAAACTCTTTAATTGAAATCGCATTGTTCTGATACAGCACACAGGTGTAGTTGATGTTCGAACTCACACCAATGATCCTTTTTCGACGCCTTTCAAGAATCTTTCATTAAAAAATGCTGATTTATCGTTTGGCCTTCGGGGCGAAATTCCTTACGAACGATCGCCTGACTATCAAAAAGACAACATCAGCATACTTTTAATCTTTGGTTTGCTCGTACTGGCATTTTTGTGGCCGTGGTGAGGTTGGAGTATACGTTCGAAATTGTTGTCACTCATTTTTAGAACGCACTAGAAAAATCCCGTTTACGACAAGAACTGCCACGGACCACCAAGTGTCTAGGGAAGTCAAACTCGCGGAAGACGCATCAGATCATCATCCATCCCAATTAAATTCGGTAGTCAAAACTTTAGTTACGAGATCACTAAGATTGTCGGATAGGGAACATAGGCAAACAGAACTTAATTCATTAGAAACGGCACTAATTCAAAACGGATGACATGCGCCAAATAAAAAGGCATATTAATAAAGTTCAGGCAACTGGTCATACCAACCAATCTATTAGAGAATTGTCCCAAAATCCCAAAGTTTTTCTGCCATACATCAAGGGAGTTACTGATAAAATTTGCCACGTATTCAGATCCCGTAATATCGAAACGATATTTACGACAGAAAGAAATATATCCAGTTTCCTCCGACCAGTGAAGAATAATATTTCACAAGAGTCACATGGTGTCTATGAGATTCCTAGTTCTGGCTGCTCCCAATCATATATCGGTCAAACTAATAGACGTATCCAGAATCGCATAAACGAGCATTCTCTCGCCGTCCCGAAAATCTGATCTCTCTTCGACTTTAGCAGAACATCATCTTCAAACGGGTCATAAAATAGATTTCGACAAGGCCAAAGTAATCGCGCCTATGTATTCCTACAAACCCCGCATAATTCGTGAAGCAACTGAGATCGAAAAACGTCCAGACTGCTTAAACAAGAGGGACGACGGTCTTAGAGTTCCAAATACATGGGAACCGCTTATTTCCAAATTGCCCATCCGAAACCCTTCTAGTCAAACGCCCACCTCCCATCTCACCCCCACTCCTCAACCGAGCGCCCCACCTACAACCTCACCTATTAATACAGAGGTCGCGCCGTCCACGTTTTCTAGTTGTGTACTCTGGGGAGTAGGCAGATTGAGGCCTCGGAGTAAATCAATTAGATTCTCTTGAAAATGGCTTCACAGTGGAAGCCGAAACGTCGAGATTTTATAAATTTAAAACGCGGTTCTACCCAAGTACCTAGTAATTCTAATATTACGGATCGCGGAAGCCTTTCCGAACATATATATATATAATATAATATATAAGCGGCCAATAAGGGTAGATGTAACACAAAACTGAGACATTACAACAAACACAGTTATTTCAACAGAAACGCTCATTTTGAATAGAAAGAAAGACATCGAGGAGATTGAAAAAAAGAAAGAAAAATCTTAGGCCCCAAACAAATAAACAGCACAACATACCGACTCGAGAAAACCAAGAAATCAAACCTATACACAACAGATATACATAGTGATATGAGAAAAAGAAGACTTAAGTTTTACGGACACATAAAACGGATGAATCCGAGTAGGCTAACTAGACAAATAGTGGAATTTTATGAAAATAGGAGTAGAGCTAAAATAGAAACAATGAAATGGATTGCTGCTAGGAAGCCCCACCCATCCCTTACATTAGAGGGCACATGAAATTAGAAAAAAAAACTAAGTAAAACTAGTAAAATTTTACTTTGTTTTTTTCTAATTTCCTGATATGTCCTGTGGTCTACATCACTCCTTGTTTTTAACCACTTCAATCTATCAGCCCTTTTCCTCTTTCATTCCTCATTCTTCGTCAAACCATTCCTTTCTTCCTTGCTTCTATGTTTTTTCCCATTATCTTATCTGCGATGTACTCAATACATATTTTTATATTTACTCCAATCTACTTCTATGTTTTCGTCTTCTGGACTGTCTGCTAGTCGTTTTCTTACTTCTTCGTATAGTGACTCCTTACCTGTTATCATTTCAATGTTCCATCTAGTGCTGTTTGTGAATTCTTGTGAACTCAAGCTTCGCTATCACTAGAATGTAGTCTGTACCCACGTCTGCTCCTCGGAACGATCTTACATCTTGTATCATTTTTTGTCTATGAGGATGGTTGTCTATCTATCTGGTTTCCTGTCGTTCTGCCTGGGATTAGCCAAGTTACCTTATGCTGCGTTTTGTGCTAACTATGTACATTTCCATTTCTGTTTCTAAGTATCCCAGTCTCGTTCCATTATTGTTTGTTTCGTTATGCAAAGTTTCCCTTTCAGCCACTCCTTTTCAGTATTCTTCCTTTCCCATCCTTGCATTAAAGTCTTCCATAAGAATGAGTGTGTCATGTTTTGATGTTTTTTCATCGTAGAATTAATTCTTCTCGTCTTCATTTGCTATCTCTGTTGGTGCGTAGGCGTTTATGATATTGACAGATATCTCCTTTAAAAAAGAGAGCCAACAGCGTTGTCAGATCGATCGCTATACCCCAGTTCCATTACTTTATTTACACACCTTGTATATCTAGTTTGTTTGTGATGTCTGACTGTTAATTTAATCTTGATATTTTGAAAGAGTCTTGTCATTTAACATTTGAAACAACATGGACCATCTAGAGAAATGACAGTATCGAATTAAGTTAGAAAACTATGTTTATACTATTCTTATTTTTCAAATTCCCATGAACACAGGTCACTTATGGCGTCGAGGAAAGAAAGAAAAAAAAACATTAAATAAGCTTCTAAACGATCCTACTCGAAGGAAGAATTATTTACAAAGTTAATGCGTATGGTATGTAGACTTTATCTTACACAAAGAGGATAAAATTTTCTCATGCATTGGATAATGCATCTTCATTTTGAGTGAGAACGGTTATTAAGCTGTTAATAATTCAACGGACATTTTTAGTCTACGTAGACTGATCAAAAAATTTCTGAGGTAGTCGATACTTGATGGAAATTCATTTTAAATAAATAATCAAAGATTAATATCTAAAAATGTCCACTAATTTAAAAAAAATCTCACTGTTAGTTTAGTATAGTTTGTATTCGAAAAAGGCACTGTGTGGCGAAACAATTGTCACATATACAATTTTAATATAGTGTAAATTTTTAGACATTAATCTTTAAACTTGAAGAGATTTACCACTAAACACCAAAACACTTTTTTGAACTGCTCGACGTACGTTTCACTAACCATGTTAGCATCATCAGGAGATGATTTAATCTAATCTTTGTTTATTTATTTAAAAAATTTCTAGTTTGACACAGTGTTGATATATACATGTTATTAGGCATTTCATATGGATTATTTTTTTTTAGGGAATAGAAAATTGTTGCAGAAGGATAAATCGGGTGAATACGGGGGATGTTCAATGAAAAAAATTGACAATTGATTGCCGAAATGCGATGCATTTTCGTGAATCTTACTCCCTTCTGATAGAGAAGGTTTTCGTCCAATGCGATTTTATCTAGTTTCGTTTATTGGTATATTTGGGTAGAGTGACACGATATCTAAGCTTGCCAATATATCGTTTTTCTGTAGTTTAATCGTTTATAATGGTTACTAAATGTCTGGAGTTTTTGACGTAAGAATCTGCTTGTTCTACTATTGGCTGCATGAAGCTTGCTAAATATTTTTCTAATTTCTGTGTGAGTGATTTTACTGCACTGATTATTGGACTTAGTGGTCCGTCTGATGTTTGAAAGTTTTGGGGGATTGCTTTTTCTATTTCTGGAGTCAGATTAAATAATTTGATCTTCGTTTTGGTTGTTTTTTTTAGGTACGTTGTTGGATCTCTGGCTACTGTTTTGTATATTTTGTCTGCATGAATATCTGACATCTGTTGCATGTATTCTTCGGTGTCCATGACGACTGTTGCGTTACTCTTGTCTGCAGGATGTATGGTGGTTTCTTTATTGTTTTTTAGGATTTTGAGGGCGCTTAATTATGCGGGCTTTAAATTCGATTTTGGTTTTGGCTTGTTTTCATAATGCGCACCACATTTTGTCGAATTTCTTCGGGCACCTCTTCTGATTTATTTTCTAATGTTGCTTCCACATTGGCTATTATGTCTTCTGCCGTTTTTTAAAGAATATTGAAGAAACCGAAGACGACCCAGACCAGCCACATCAATAACAGTTTGAAGTAAAGAAAATGCCACAAAGATGGTTGAAAAATCTTCGAAATATCCATTTCGTATTCTCCTGCCTCACCAAGGAGTTTACTGGTATCACTAAAACCACTCTCCATCTCATTTTAACCGAAAAGTTGGGTAAACGAAAGGAAAACGAAAGTCGAGCAAGAGCAAAATCTTATGCGATTCGTTAGCTCAAGATGCATCAAGGTGTTAGTTAAACTGCCATATTCGTTTGATTTACCTCCTGGACAACTTCTGGCTACTTCCTTGCCAGACTTTGGAGACGATTTCAAAAAAGGAGGATCAGAAGTGCTTTAAGACTCCCAAAGAGTGCATTTTCAACGAAAAATAGTGAAAACTGCAGGACACTAGCTCTATTAGACCTGACACAAATTCGATAATTCTGTGTAAATAGATAAAGAGGAAACTTGAGAAAATTGTTGAAAGCACGCTGGATGAACGCCAAGAAGGATTTAGAAAAGGTAGGTCGACAATGGACCAAAGAGGTAGATTCAGAAAGAAATGGAAAGAGGTGATCAGGGATGATCTGGAGGAGAGAAAAATAACGTCTTCGAAACGAAATTCCAAGGACAGACAGAATGGAAAAACATTAGAAAGTTGTGAACCTAAGCGACAGTCTTGTATTTCATTTTGGTCACCCAGTATATATATTTTTTTAATTTATTTCAGTCGCCCTGTAAATTAAACATGAAGCACCGCTCCCTTCTCCCATCAATGGCCACTACATTTTACTTTAACTGTCCAGTGCTGAAAACATCACAATTATGTAAGGGCGATTCTGCTTCCACTCCTTTAAAAGAATCAGATTCATTCATTTATCCACCTCCTAATCACGAAATCTATTAAAAAACAATAACCGGACTTAAAATCATTTTAAAAATCGCACGTTTAGTTTCCGTTAAATGAGAGCCCTGTCAGCCCATTGTCAAGTGCGTAAAAACAATGATCAATCATTCGCCAAAACATTTACGAATCGGTTTTTTCGGGTATTTTTTTTATTACTATACGCTCATTTTCGATCATAACTACTGATATAAAAGATTAGGCCTTGAATTCCGCTACGCAACTCCCGACCACCGCGCTGTCTCCTATGACCCGCTGCACTGTTGCCATCTCATAACGAAAATCCTTAAATACATAATTTGACACTTTTTAATTAATGTTTGACGTATATATTTTCTTTATATTTTTTTCTAATCTTGCCTTAGAGGTTTTTAATTAAACCTATCAGAAGAGGAAATGTTTTTTTTTAAATACCTGTTTTATGATAAATTATTTTGTCCTGAGATGAATTAACATATTTAAAAACTTACGTATAATTCATTGTACGACTTAGAAATCTAATTATTATTTATTAACACTAATTATTATTTATCATTAATTATCTATTATCTAAGGGTTACTCTTTTAATCACTCATTGATATCTACTTTTGGGAAATTTTCGTCGCAACGTGGCAACAGAGCATTCGCCGTTCGTCCTTTGGAGCGTTCACCGAAATAGCGTATTGTATTGTCGTGTTTTGTATGTGTTGGTGTGTTCTTTCCGGTTTTCCGCGGAAAATCGCGTATTTTCCAACCGGCAGTTATCAGAAAAGTGATAAAAATCGTTCCCGGATAAAGGAAAAACATCGAAAACCCACGGCACAACCACACAAACAAGAACGAAAACGTCAAACTGTGAAGTGCATAAAATTTTCTTTGGTTATGTTCACTCAAAGGCATCTTTAATACAGGAAATCTGCAGTGTTTTCTGCTGTGTGGTTTGGTGTTTTTCTCCTTTTTTGGGAATGGTGCAGTGAACTATACCAGGAACAAACATGAGGAAAATAAGCGGTAAGTGTGCTAATCTGTTTTCTTGTTTATTTTGTGTTTATCAGTTTTTATCGGTGTGGAACTAGTTTATTGTCAATTGTTACAGTAAAATTTATGCCGTTAGTCACCGAGAAACGTTAGATAACCAAAGGCAAGGTTGTAACGACATATTTAGCCATAACAATCGGTTTTTCATCGATAATTTTAAAATGTTATTTGGTTATGTATCTTGACTTGTCATTACTGACGCTTGAAGACGTCTTTTTCTTTTGTTTTTAACCTTGATAACTAATTTTAATAACATTGATCTTTTTTGTATTTTTAAATTAAAATTGATTTTAGTTGAGATTTTATTTTTTTTATGTATATGCGTAATTGAATACAATGTTTTTATTCGAATATTTCGCCAGTGTATTTAATCGAATTGTTGTTTGTTTAAAGTGTGTAATTGGCAAATCGTGGCCTGACCTTTTTGGACCGAATAGGTTATTAACTCGATAAGGTTGTGTAAAAAATACTTATATACCAAGTGGTCTTAAAAATCACACGTATTTTTTTTCTTAATCTGATTTCTTGTTGTACTATTAATGTAAAATATTTGATATGATGAAAAATGAACAAAAATTAGTAAGCACAATATGAAATGACCTTCACATTTGTCTGGTTTATGCCCTGTTTGATGTTTTTATGAATAAGTTCATAAATATTTTACAGGGCTTAGATTTGGAGGCTGCGCGGATCATTTTAAAAGATCAAACCTATTTTCTTCAAACCACCTCATGGTTTCAGCAGATTTGTTCTTCTATAACTTTATATCTTACTGGTATCAGGTATTTATTTTCTGAAATGTCAAAATGAAGAAAAAATCTAACTGTCAAAAACACTTTCTGTTGCAAAATTTATATTAATCAATTCTTCTGTTGGAACCTTTGGTGTGAAATACTAAACTTGAAGAGATTTATCACTAAACACCAAAACGCTTTTTTTGAACTGCTCGACGCACGTTTCGCTAACCATGTTATCATCAGGAGATGATTTAATTTGGATCTTTTTCAATGAGCGTAGACGTTCGGAAATGGTCGATTGTGCAACATTCAATGCTTCTGCTAATTGTTGGAAATATATGCTTGGAAATCTTGGAATGCTTGGAATGCTTGGAAATCTGCATCTTTATCCAATAATGCTTGCAAACTTTTTTGGCTGTCCTGGACGTTTCTTGTCTTATATATCAAAATCACCACTTTTAAAACGTTAAAACCATCGTTCACATTTTTTTTGTTAGAACATGTTCACCATAAGCTTCAACCAACAATCGATAACTTTAACCAGCCGTTTTCTTGGCAATTTTTGACTTTGTTATCTATCACTTTTATTATTCAAAGTAAAACATTGTTTTATTCGGTTTAAAAATGAATTATTACAAAATAACGGACAAATCAATCAATAATCATCATCAGGAGACATAATGGAAAAATTAGTACCATCTTTCCGTACTAAATGTTTGAGTTTCCAGACTGGGAAAATGTGAAATTATCGTTATAATCATCGAACAATTTTGATACGTTTATGGTTTGCGAATTACGACGTCGGTGTTAATTAATTCGCGAAAGAAAAAAAATACATTTTGAACCTGACTTAATTGGCAATCGGTAGCTGTATATATTTTTTTCCGTTTTATGTGTACGGAATGATCGCGATTTCCAACCCATCTTCTTGATCCTTATATGGTTCGATGTAGAAAGTTTGAAATAATTTTTAGTTTTTTAAAAAATTTAAAGTGTGCCTCTTACGACGGTTCTGCGAAAACTTGTCGATATAGGACAAGTCAGATCGAGTCGAACCACAGTTCTAGATAACTGAAGTAAAGCGATCTCGATTCTGATGGAGAATATATATATATATATATATATATATATATATATATATATATATATATATATATATATATATATATATATATATATATATATATATATATATATATATATATATCATCATCATCATCATCATCATCAGCCCGTATCGATCCACTGCAGGATGAAGGCCTCTTCAGCATGCTTCCAACCTTCACGGTCCTGGGCTTTCCTCTGCCACTCGGGTCCAATATACTTAACGATGTCATCAGTCCATCGTGCTTTCGGTCTTCTTCGCGGACGTTTGCGATCAAGCGGTATCCACTCCAGGATTGCCTTGGTCCATCTGTCGTCCCATCGCCTCGCTATATGGCCTGCCCATCTCCATTTCAACTGTTTTACTCTTCCAATGATGTCACAGACTTTTGTTTGTTCCCTGATCCATGCGCAGGACTTTCTGTCTCGTCTTGTAATGCCAAGCATACATCTTTCCATTCCCCTCTGTGCCACCCGAAGTTTTTGAATTGATTGCGATGTGAGTGTCCAGGTTTCACTTCCGTATGTCATAACGGGTAGAACGCACTGATCGAATACTTTTCTTTTCAGGCAAAATGGGAGTCTGCTCTTAAACACTATGTTGAGCCTACCAAATGCCTGCCAGCCACATTTAACACGCCGTTCCACCTCCAGGGCGGTATTCCCCTCCATGGAAATCCTCTGCCCAAGATATACAAAGCTGTCCACAATCTCTAACTCCCTTCCTAAAACTGAAATTCTTCTGTCCTGAGCGAAGTTATTGAACATAACCTGACTCTTTTTCAGGTTTATTTTCAAGCCAAATGGTTCGCCAGCCCTTTGCAGTTCTTGTATGCGTCTTTGCAGCTCCTCTGGGTCTTGTGAAATGAGAATAATATCATCTGCAAATCTAAGATGGTTTAAGTTTGCACCATTGATCTTTACCCCATCCTGTTCCCAATCCAGTTTACGGAATACTTCTTCAAGGCCAGCCGAGAAAAGAATAGGCGATATTGCGTCACCCTGCCGTACACCTCGTTCTATATTAATTCCCACTTCAAGATCATCAAGGTGAATTGTGGCTGTAGCTCCATCATATATCGATTCTAACAGGTTTACATAGGCTCTCTCTACACCTTGGCTAAGCAGTGCATCCATTATCGCATGCTTTGAAATGGAATCAAATGCTTTTTCGTAGTCGATAAAAGCCAAGCACAGTGGCATGGTGTATTCGTTGTGCCTTTCTATGACCTGCTGTACAACCTGGATGTGATCCATTGTACTGAATCCACTTCTGAATCCTGCTTGTTCTCTTGGTTGTGCGTCATTCAGTTTTTTAAATATTCTTTTAGAAATTATCTTAGTGAAAACTTTGTACATCACTGATAGGAGGCTTATTGGACGGTAGTTCTTTAAATCTTCCTGTGCTCCTTTTTTATGTAAAAGGATCACTTCTGCATTTTTCCATAAGTCAGGTACTTTTTGTTCTTTGAGGCATTTTGAGTATAATTTTGCCAGTACTTTATGTAACGTCCGACCACCAGCTTTTAGCATTTCGACAGTTACACTATCCTTTCCTGGAGCCTTGCCGTTCTTCATCAATTCTATAGCATTTGTTACTTCCTCCACTAGGATATTTGGTATTATATATTGTTCTTCCGTGGGTATTGCGGTCCCTGACTGGCTCTGATCTTCATATAACTGGGAATAAAACCTTCTGACAATCTCTAACATTTGGGTACGCGTCCTGCACACTGTGCCATCCTCACGCTTTAAAGCATATATTTGCGTTCTTTTGTTTCTCAGCTTCTGTTTAGCTTTGTTAATTCCTTTGTTTTCTTCCAGGGTTTTTTGCACTAGCTGCATATTGAATCGGCGCGTGTCCTCTCTGATACGTTTTCTTATAGTTTTGCAGAGCTCAGTGTACTCGACCCTGCCAAAAGGACTACCTGCATTTCTCATTGCTCGCCGTTTCTTCATTAAATCAATGGTCTCACTGGAGATTTTTGTTTGTTTGAGACATTTTTCCTCTGGTGCTATTGAAGCAGCCGTTTGAAGTACATTGTTGGCGATTTCTTCATATTGAACTGATATTTCCACCTCCTCTGGATCTTGTAACGCAGCAAACCGGTTTGACAAAGCAATCTCAAAATCGCTTCCTCTCTCCAGCAGTTTTCCAGAATCCACCTTGCCCTTCTTTGATCTTACCATTTTTTCGCGCTCTTTTCGACAGTCAATCCGAACCCTTGCTCGTACAATTCGGTGGTCACTTCCAACATTAAAATTGTTAAGGACAGTACAATTGGTAAATATTGTTTTATCGTTGGTCATGATGTAGTCAATTTCGCTTGTGAGCCCAGATGGACTTTTCCATGTCCATTTTCTGCTGATATTTTTCTTATAGAATGAATTCATAATATATAGTTCTTGTCCTTCAGCAAAATCAACTAATCTGTCACCTCTATTGTCTCGCTCACCAGTTCCATATGGGCCAGTTGCATTTTCGTCTGTTCTTGTTGTTCCAATTCTGGCATTAAAATCACCCATCAGGATTTTGTACCTACAATTCTCCTTGTATAAAAGCTGGGCCACATCATCATAAAACTCCTCAATTTCCTCATCTTTATGGCTTATAGTTGGTGCATAAGCTTGGACGATTTGAAGCCTAAACTTTTTATTCAGCTGAATGACGCATTGGGCTAATCGGTCGGATGTACTTTCAAATTTTACCACACTGTCCTTCAGCTTTCGATTGATGAGGAATCCTATTCCGCCACATCGGCCATTTTCCGTACCTCGAGTGTAGAGTACGTGTCCAGTTGGTTCCAGTTTGATTAACTCTTCACCCTTCCTTCGTGTTTCACAGAGCCCAATAATATCCCAATGTATGTTGCCAAGTTCGATTAACAGTTCTTGCAATCGGGCCTCTGTTTTCATAGTCCGTATATTTAACGTTGCAATGTCAAAAGTCCAATGGCAGCCTGATCTAACCCGGTGATTCTTAGCACCCTCTGCCTTGGGGCAGGTCTTCCCGCTGCCGTAGGTAGTTGCCCCTTGGCCTCCGGGCTAATATATATATTATATATATATATATATATATATATATATATATATATATATATATATATATATATATATATATATATATATATATATATATATATGGGGGTACCCATAAGTAATCAGTTATTTCAGTGGCATCAAAAAAACGAATTTATTTGCATTTATTTTTATCTTCAGTCAATTATGTAATTTCCGTCGTAATCTAAGACCTTTTGCCATCTTGCCTGTAGGGTTTCAATCCCCTGTTCATATTTTTTTTTCCTTTGAAGAAAAATATGTGAGCTCGAACATCATCGATATTTTTAAAATTTTTATTCCTTAATAAAATAAGAATAAATCAAAATTGGATGGTGCTGTGCCTGAAGAATATGGGGGATGTGGTAAAACCTTCTAGTTTAGCTGCCTTATTTTTTCTTGGATTAATCTTGCTGCATGCGGCCTGGCATTATTACCTCTCTTCTGTTGATCAGAGCTGGTCGTTTTTACCAACAATTCGTTAGGTAATCTATCCAATTGTTGGCAATACAATTCAGCCGTAACTGTTTCTCCCGGTTTCGATAGTTCAAAATGAATTATGCCACCACAGTCCCATCAAATGCACAGTAACACCTTATTTAAACTGAAGGATGGTTTAGGAGTGGTTACGGCTAGTTGATTTGGAGATTGTTGGGTGCGCTTATTGTTGTTGTACAAGACCGATTTCTCATCACCAGTAACAATCCTTCGTAAAAACGGATCACTTCGTTGTCTGCACAATAGAGATGTGCAAATTGTACGCCGTTCTTCTTTATTCATCTCCGACAATAGATGTAGAAACCATATACCCTGCCTGGAAACCTTTCCGATTTCTTGAAGCTGTCTTTGGAATGTTGATTAAGTAGCCTGAAGAGTGTTTGCTATTTCCTAGATACTTAGTTTGGGATCAGTTTCCACCAGTGACTTTAAAGAGCCATTATCAAAAATCTACACGGCGTTCACTTCGATCGCTATCGGATAAGTCAAAATCACCATTGGAAAATTTTCTAAATTAGCGTTGGCACTTATTGACATTCAATACGTCTCCATACACATCACAAATTTTCTTTGTTGCAACCGTTGCATTAACACCCGATCGAAAATGAAACAGCGTTCAATGACGTAAATTTTCTTCAATTGGTTGATTGTCCGCCTCTTTATACCTTCATAATCTGAACTAGACTTAGCCAATAATTCAACACTATTAATGATTGATTACTTATGGTTACCCCTAATATATATATATATATATATATATATATATATATATATATATATATATATATATATATATATATATATATATATATATATATATATATATATGAATATTCGTTAGCTGCTTGACTGGGAGGAAGCCCCACCCATCTCTCACATTGGAGGACACATGTTTCGTCTGTTGGTGGTTAGACTCATCAGGGTACCGACATATGCTCTCTCGTCAAGAATAGGGAGTCCCTCTCCACAATCAAACAACCCACACTTTCGCAGACTTCTCGTCGGATGCCTTATAGTTGCAGTTTTTTGTTTTCTTTCGATTGCGTCCAATGAGACAACAGTATTGTGGAGAGGGACTTCCTATTCTTGACGAGAGAGCATATGTCGGTACCCTGATGAGTCTAACCACCAACAGACGAAACGTGTGTCCTCCAATGTGAGGGATGGGTGGGGCTTCCTCCCAGTCAAGCAACTAACGAATATTCATTTTGGCGGAGACGCATGTTGAGCGTTCCACATGAGATTGTGGAACCCAACGGTCGGGGGTGTATAATCGTTGTCTTATTGGGCACAATCCAAAGAAATAAAAAAACTCCATATATATATATATATATATATATATATATATATATATATATATATATATAATTATATATATGTCACATCTAATATTTTCACGGATGGTAGATAATGTTTCTAAATTATTTCGGGTGTTGATCCATTGATTCTGTGAAGAGTCACGACGTTTCGCCAAAATCGCATTTGGCATTTTCAAGTGTTGTCCGCTTCGACTTAAGAGTCCAATTGACCAGGTGGACTCTTCAATCGAAGTGAAGAAATATGATTCAGCAACATGATGGCATCATTAAGTATATTGGACCCGAATGGCAGAAGAAAGCTCAGGACCGCGAGAGTTGGAAGCATGCTGAAGAGGCCTTCCTCTCGCAGTACTCCCCAGGGTTCAGTACCAGAAAAAAGTTGAAAACCTTGGGGGGGTATGAGGTTAGAAGCCTTTTTTCTAGTTGTGAACACTGGGGAGTAGGCAGATTGAGGCCTCGGGGCAAACCAACTAGATTCTCTTGGTAATGGCGAAAGGAAGCCAAAATGTCGAGATTTTAGAAATCCATAACGCGATTCTATCCGAGAACCTAATAATTCTAACATTACCGATCGCGGAAGCCTTTCCGAATACATGCATTGTCGATTTGAAAATTGTCACTCACGTGTCTGTGTGTATCCTATGCATTTTTCTACTTTACTGGTCTACAAGTTTTTTATCGAAGTCTAACAATTTAAATATTTACACAAAAAAGATAAGCCTAATTGTATACTATTATGCATTTTATAGAAAGTGTTATAACTATTAATATTATTTTAAGAATAAATCTTAGATTTTGTAGACTCCTAACCTCCAAAACTAATATTTTTTTATAATAATTTTAATTCTAATGATGTCGGTCTCGTTTTATAGATGTGATATACGTGTTTCAGATTATATATTGTATTAATAGACGGCGCTAGTAGTTTTCTTATAATGTAAAAAGTTCCGTTATTTTTCGGACATACTGTGCACTTTACGAGTGTTTCATGAAGAGCAGGTACGACTATCTCATATACAACTAGACTATGTAGACACTACACGAAGGAGATCCTATGCAAGATTCAACTTCTTTCGTACTTTCTTCGACGTATTTTCACCTGTCCCCACCCTCTTTTTGGAGTGCTGCTGCTGGCTACTGCTTAAGGTCGAAAACATTTTATTTGTATAAAATGATTCTTGTTTAATAACATTGGCTGACAAAGAGGATACTGTTGATATCAAAAATTTAAAAATAAAAAGGCTCATGCGAGATATGTTGAAATAAGGTCACCAGAAACAAATTTAATTGTGGGAAATATCTCATTTCGCATAATTAGATAACGAAAAATCATAACTATACAGAATAAAAAAAAATACACACGCATACGTCGCTACAAACTGAAGCGTACAAAATACAGAACAATGCCTTAAAAAATAATATTTTCAACAGTAATTAAGTGCATTTAAATTTCGATACATATCACATATGTTCAACTGGTGATAAATCGGATCTGTCTAGTGACCATTCTAACACCTTTACTCAGTTATCTTTAAACCAGCGCATTAATACTTGTATTTCATTATAGGAAGAGAAGTCTTGTTGGAAGAAGTCGCTTTTTGATACTTTACAAAATTTAAGATAATTCACTCGTAAATTCATTTTGTTACGAATTTGAAGGAATTGAAATATTATATTGAACTAAGTGTCTACTAACATGCAATAGGTCAGAGATGTATAAAAAAGACAGTTTCGTATATATATCTTGAGAACTTTTCTTACGAAAATTATTATTTTCTTACGAATTATTTCTTTATTTCTCTCTTTCATTATTATGCTGTAAAACAAAAAAATAGAAATCTTTTAGAATAAACATGAGTTTGTTTATCTATTGGTTGATTTTTTTAAACAATAAACGCATAGTGGAGGGATAGACATATTTTTTTTGGGTTTTTCACTACGATCTAAAACTCAAAAAATATCAATACCATCTGTTCTCATATAAATAAAGAATCACTGGGTAAAAAACAAGAACAAAACGAAGACACATTTCTTAGTGATTCTTTTTCTGTAATAAATTTGCCTATCGAACAAAACTAAAAAATACAAAAAATTTCTAAAATAAATACAAACTTTTGAACGTTAACGTTTCGGGAGGTCTTCTCCTCCCGTTTACAAAACTAATCTAAAAAATAAATTATATTAATTTCTGTATATACTGAAAAGATAGGAAGCAAATATATTTTGTGTATATGTCAATGATACTTGATACTTAATATCAATATAATGATACTTATACTGACAGTGACATAATAGCAAAAATATATATAAGTGAGTTTTGCTGTGTAATTATTGTGTATTGAAATACTTAAAAGGTTTTTAATTGTATTCTTTAGAATCGGGAACCATATTGAATTTAAATCTACCGAAGGCGTATCAATACAGTTATTTTTATTTAAATTAATTATGGCGTTTTCTTTTAATATTCTGTATTTTGTTACCGATTATTTTAATACCGTTTTGGAATTATTCCAATTGATTTTATGTTCCGATTCCCATGTGTGTTGACATATTCTAGATTTATTAAAATCGCCCTTTCTAAGAAGTATGTTCTTTTATTCTAACATCTAACGATCTAGATGTCTCACCTATATAACATTTGCGACATCCGCAGGGAATTGTATAAACTACATTTTTGGTATTCTGTTGTGTGTTTTTAGGTTTGGTTTGGTGTTTGTCAATATAGACCTAAAGAGTATTTTTTGTTCTAAATGTCGTTCTTATGTTGTATTTATTTCCTAGTCGGAATTGTTTCGGAAATAGCGCGGATGTAAGGAATTGTGAGGTTAATTGTTTAAGAGTTATTATAATTAGTAAGCTGTCTGTTTTGTCTGTTATCAAAAGTTTTAAAAGATTTATCTTTGAAATTTTTAGGGTAATTGTTTTTTCTTTTCTTTTTCTTCTTTTTGTAGTGTGAGGGATAAACATCACAGCTTGGCAACACCGTATGTAGTCATGGTAATATGCATTTTGTCAGTCAGAATTTTAATTATAGCACAACGTTCATCACAAGAAATATCCTATATTGAATTGAGACTTAAACGTGTTTCATTAATCATTTTTTCTAATGAAAGAACTTTTTTCATTGGCATTTTTTCCTAACTCATCTAGATCTAGAATCCGTCGACCACTACATAGGTTAGGAGCAGTAGCGTACTTAGGGTGGGACAAGTAGGACGCGTACCCTGGATGCCATTCAAAGGGGGGCGCAAACCTATTCAAATAACGTCGCGATTTCCGCGCGTTTTGAGCAAGGAAGGTGCAGTTTTAAGTTTATTATTTTATTATTTATTAAGATTATTAAAAATGATTTTTACGAACTAATTTTCGTTTCGTTTCGTTTCTAGAATAGAAAATAAAATTGTTTTGTGAGATTTATGACTGTTTTATTTAGACTGTTTATTTTATATTTACGAAGGGACACAACTTCGATGCTCGTCCTAGGCGCCATTTCCGATTGGTATTCCCCTGATTAGGAGTCTTCAGTTTTTTATTTTTTCGCGTCATTCATTGCCCATTTACTTTTTTGCGCTTATCAAGGATCTATTGTTTTGAAAAAAATTATTTGCCTTAGGTCGCAATTGACCATGATCTAATGTCATTTCCAAATTCTATATATATATATATATATATATATATATATATATATATATATATATATATATATATATATATATATATATATTTCATCATTCAGCCATTGTCGATCCACTGCAGGATGAAGGCCCTCCTAACTCCTGCCATTCGGGTCCAATATACTTGATGATGTCATCGATCCATTATATTTTAGGTCTTCTTCGTTAGGATGTTTATGATTAAGCGGCACCCATATATATATATATATATATATATATATATATATATATATATATATATATATATATATATATATATATATTCTCCCAGGATTGCTCTAGTCCATCTGTCGTCATATCGCCTCGCTATATGGCCTGCCCACCTCCATTTCAATTGCTTCACCTTTACAATGATGATGACATACTGAGACATACTTTCGTCTGTTCTCTGATCAATGTGCAGGACTTTCTGTCCCGTTTTGCCAAGCATACACCTTTCTATTCCCCTCTGTGCTACCCGAAGTATTTGAATTGATTGTGATGTGAGTGTCCTTGTTTCATTTTCGTATGTCAAAACAAGCAGCAAGCACTAATCAAAAAACTTTCTCTTCAGACAAAGTGGGAGTTTATTCTTAAACATTCTATTGAGCCTGCCAGATGCCTGGCAGCCACACTTAACACGCCGTTCCAGTTCCCAGGCAGCATCACCCTCCATTGAAATCCTTTGCCCAAGATATATGAAGTGGTCCACCACCCCTACATCGATTCCTAGAAAATAGATATTCTTCTGTTTTCAGCAAATTTGTTAAACATAACCTGACTCTTTATCAGGTTTATTTTCAAACCAAATGATTCTCCCGCCCTTTGCAGCTCTTGTATGTGTTTTTGTAGTTCATCTGGGTCTTGTGATAGGAGAACGATATCATGTGCAAATCTAAGGTGGCTTAATTATGCACCATTTATTTTTATCCCATCCTGTTCTCAATCTAGATTACGGAATATCTCTTTAAGGTAGAGAAAGGTGAGAAAAAACAGGAGATATTGAGTCACTCTGCCGTACACCCCGTTCTGTATTGATTTTAACTTCAATATTATCCATGTAAACTCTCGCTGTAGCTTCATCATAGAGGTATCTCAGTAAGTTTACATAGGCTGTGTCTATCTTTTCGTTAAGCAGTTCATCAATTATGGCTTGCGTTGATATTGAGTCAAATACCTTTTGTCAAAAGTCATGCATAGTGGTATGGTGTATTCATTGTACCTTTGGACAATCTGGATATGATCTATTGTACTAAATCCACTTCTGAATACTGCCTGCTCTCTTGGTTGTGCTTCATTCAGTGTTCTCAATATTCTTTTAGATATTATCTTGGTGAAAACCTTATACAATATTGACAGGAAGCTTATTGGGTAGTAACTTTTCAAATCCTCCTGTGTTCCTTTTTTTATGAAGAAGATTCACTTCAGCACTTTTCCATAAATTGGGTATTTTTTTGTTCCTTGAGGCATTTTGAGTACAATTTTGCCAGTATTTTATGTAAAGTTCGACCGTCAGCTTTCAACATCTCAATTGTTACACTGTCCTTTCCTGGAACCTTTCCACTCTTCATCGCTTCTCTAGCATTTGTCACTTCATTCAACAGGATATCTGGCATTTGCTCTTCCGTGGGTTTTGCTGTCTTTAACTGGTTCCGATCTTCATATAACTTGGAATAAAATCTGATGATACCCTCTAACATTTCCGTACGTTTCCTGTACACTGTGCCATCTTCACGCATTAAAGCATACATTTGTGTCCTTTTATTTCTGAGCTTGTGTTTTGCTTTGTTTATTCTCTTGTTTTGTTATAGTGTTTTTTGCTTTTTGCACTGTATATATATATATATATATATATATATATATATATATATATATATATATATATATATATATATATATATATATATATATATATATATAATAAGCTTCTCATTATAAACAAATACCTAAGAACCAGCTTATAGATCTGATTCAAAATAGAAACTATTATGAAATTTAATCTTTTTGATCTGGAATATTAGAAGATTACTTAAAAAACGCTTTATCGTAAGGCATGGATGGAGGCCTATTAAACCTGACATAGCTTAAAGCCAACTCAACCATGTGATGGCGTTGCAAACTCTGTTGGATTAACATAATGAGGCCTACGGCACGTTCGCACTTAATATTAATGAGAAAAAAACGAAAATATTGCAACAAACTGATCTTACAAAGAAGAGAGAGAGAAACAGACAACTGATATTGTAGTGAATGATCAATCACTGTAAGAAGTAGCAAGCTTCCCGTATTTTGGAAACCAAATTTCCTGCTCTGTCGAATTTTGGACATCTAATCAAAAGGTTTTTAATAACCGAGATTTAAAGGTACACACTCAAGTCAGTGTCTCTTCTCCACTCTTCTATATGGAGCTAAATCCTGGGTCTTGTATCGGAAGCAAATAAAAAAAAAAATGGAGGATTTCATCAAGACTTCCTCCGGAAAATCAGCCCAATGTGGATATAGTTGAAGTAGCCAACAATTTGAGCATATAATCACAGATCATAAAAGCTCAGCTGAGATGATTAGGTCAATTCCAAAGTATACTGGACACTAGAATGCCGAGGCAGATGTTCTATAATGAATTAAAGAACAAGAAACGAAATCTGGGAGGTCCAAAAAGAAGCTAGGGTAAATAATCCCCAACAAGACGAATCCAAACAGTATGTACCGAGTGTACCAATTCTGTATCCTCCTGACCTTAAATGCCAAGCATGCGGAAGACTATGCAAACCTAAGCTAGGTTATTTGAGCCATTATAAAGCCCATAATTCTCATTCTCATAAGTCATGTCTGAGGTCATACTCGTGTCGAACGGACAGCCATCATCATCACTAAAAAACCTAGTTCTGGCTCTAATGGACCGCACTGATCATTTCCCGAATTTGTCACACTATTTTTATTCCTCCAGTTCATATTACATAACAGAAATCCAAAATTAACTCAACTGTAAGGCAGAGAGAAAGAGCGAGAGAGAGAACGAATAAAAAATACCACGAAAACAATTTTCACGAATTAGTCGCCGGTCCCATTTTGTATGCCCCTCAAATAAATAATTTATGGGCGATGGAACGACATTTCCGACGTTTCGGCTTTTTTTCTCTCGTCCGCAGGCCCCCATAAATTTCGTCCGCTTCAGCTGTTTTAATGGGCCGACTGGATATTATACGGTTTCGCGTTGTAATCGGTCGCAGTCGGCCCTGGACGCCTTGATTTATCGTGCTCTTTTGTTTTTGACCGAGAACGACGTTGATCGTGAATCGAACGAATCGAAAACGAAGAAGAGTAGGAAAAAACGTTTGGGAAATTTGATATTTTATTATTCTCTTATTCGCAGGCAGACTAAATCGTGGCTCTACGAGGTATGACTGTTAAATAACGAGACTGACGAATAAAACATTTTATTTTGATGGCATACCTATTTACTTATTATCACCTTCAATATACACCCTCTTCTATCCCTACAAGTGCTGGAAGTGTTCTTCTGCCAGCTCCTTCAGAACGCGTGCCGCTTTCTCTTTCATATATTCAGCGGACTCAATTCCTGTTCCTTTAAATGCAGATTTCACCTTAGGATACAGATAGAAGTCGCACGGCACAAGATCCGGCGAATAAGGCGGATGGTCTAACACTGGGATGCGCCGGCGTATTGTCTTGGTGGAGAACGCATAACTTGTCCTTTCACAATTCGGGTCGTTATTTCCACCACTCAAAAACATGTACACATTTCAAGTGGAATTTCACAACAATTCGTTGCTTATTGTTACACTTAACATTTTTCCAGGAATAAAAAAAAACAACTTTAATGCGAACGAAGGCCACGGTTATACGGGTTTGTTTATAGAACTGAGAGGTACTGCATTTGAAAGAGAAGGCTTCACTGCGCACTTCTGTAGCAGTCAGTCTCGTTATTTAATAGCCACACCTCGTATATACGGGGTGTAAGGGAAAGGTCTTTTCATAAATTTGACCAATTGATTCTTTACAATTTTTTTGAACAAAAAGGATTCTTAAAATATGTATCCAAAATGCCAGAATTTCCGCGGAAAACTGGTATGGAAACATTGTGACCTATTATTTTCTCTTTTGAAACAAAATAAAAAATATATAGATCACAGCGACGGCAGCTGTTCGCCGGGAGCACCGGGAAGAAGGTCCAGGACAGAATGAAGCCACGACAAAAGTTGAGCGCCACCCGGTTACTTCATATATCGGAAAAGACCCTGGAACCGGGAAGGGGTCTATCTTAAATAAAACGGTTTACTAGAATTTTATACATATATATATTATAAAAGCACACTCAAAAAAGAACAACACAAAGCACACAAAAAAAGGAATAACTAAAACTATCAAATAAAAGGCACGGGAAGGTTTAGGGAAGGTGGTTCTCCAAACCTTACCGTGAAAGAAATCAAAAATCAAATACACAGCTCTGAATTACACCAGCTGGTCTCTATGTCCCTATACTTACAAATTAGAGGTTATTTTCTCTATTCTGACAATAGTAAAAAGATAGATATATAACGCTACGGTAACCGAGAATGGTCAGACGGCAAATAGATACAAAATATAAGATGATAACGTGACCATTATCAGTATAAGAAATTATGGTAATGTATTTGTGAAAAATAAGTGGTAATTGCAATCCTTAACGGTACATGAAAATATAATAAAAAAATGTTTATCTGGCCTTATTTCCTGATGTGGTCTATCCTTGCCTATCAAGGTACTGAGTGTCCAAAAACACTGAGTACGACTGCGGGCAGTCCGGTATCGCTATGCGGGGGTCCTGAAATAATTTCGATCTGACCAACCGGTTTCTCTGCCACGTGGCCCCAAAAAGGTGTAAGGTTTCCACGATGGTCGGGTTCTGTAATAGGTGGTCGTTCAATGGCCTGATGTCTGTTGATCGGATTCTCTGCTGCCGGGTCGTAAAACCCTCATAAGACAATAAAATCAGAACACAAATTGGCGGTTAGAAATAAACAAACTACATCGTCTCTGTTCCAACACCATCTACAAACAGGACACAAAATCGACTTGGACAGTTGCCGACAAATTGCAAATATCCCTAACTACAAAATACGAACTATACGAGAAATAATAGACATAGAAAAAATCGGACGCCTAAACAGAAGAGATGATGCCCTCAATCTGCCAGACACGTGGAAACTAATAATTAACCGACAGACCGAAGCTCACCGGCTGCAGTCGGGAGAGCAACTGACTACCACTGTGACACCCCAAACATCGTCCGAGGGAGCGGAGCCAACACCAGAACCAATAAGAAGTACGCACCAATATATAAATATTAAGAGACAGTTTCCACAGCTTTCAGTCTTCAGACAAGCAAGTTTGACACAAACGATCGGATATACTCCCGGACTAATAGTCTAGCGTATTCTTCCATCCGCGAAACATTACGAACTAACATACATACAGACATAACATACAAACATACATACATACATACATACATACATACATACATACATACATACATACATGCATACATATATATATATATATATATATATATATATATATATATATATATATATATATATATATATATATATATATATATATATATATATATATATACATACATACATATATATATATATATACATACATACATTATAGTCCTGTGCCAATCTCCAATCTTTCAGTTTTGTGGCACAGGAGTACCATCAATTCTTCTATTGGAATCTTCGGTTCACTAAACTCAAAGAGATTTACCACTAAACACCAAATAACCTTGTTTATAGCTCTCGACGCACATTTAGCTAACCATGTTAGCATCATCAGGAGATGATTTAATCTGGAGAGCTTTACAAAAAAGTGATTTGGATTTTAGTGGTAAATCTCTTTGAGACAGGAGTACCATATTTAGGTATCGATTTATTTACCATTCAAGAAAAGTGTTAAAATTGAGTATTTTTAAAATTAAGATGAAATTTTATTTGTTTAGTTTATGTAAAGCAGATCGAAAATGATATGGGGTCTTCAATAATAAATTTAATTGAGGTAGCCGATACTTGATGGACATTTATAAATAAGAAAAGATTAATATCTAAAAATGTACACTATATTTAAAATTGTATGTATAACAATTGTTTCGACACACAGTGTTTTTTCAAAAAGGAATTGTGTTAAACCAGTATGTTTTAACACATACAATTTTAAATATAGTGAACATTTTAGATATTCATCTTTGCTTATTGCTTTAATAACACTTACAATAGTCCATATGGTCTTAAACATCTAAACTATAAAAAATAAAACGTTTTGATCCATTCAGTTTGTTTGTTGTTTGGTACTAAATTAACGTGAAAGATTATATTACTAAACTAAACTAAATTTTGGTGCAAATTTCTTCATGTGGTGCTACAGTCTGTCAGTGTTTTCTTCGCCTCCAACTGGATCAATCTACCCGGAACGGGATTAATTAGCCCCTTTTTCTGTTAATCTCTATTCACCCCTCCTTGATTTTCTTTGATATTCGGATTTCTGTCATTGTCGCCATGTGTCCCACCCATCTGAGTCGCTGAACCCTCAATTGGTCTACAATATCCAGTTCTTTCTATAATTGCTTGAGTTCGAAGTTATACCTGATCCTGCACTTTCTATTATTATTCGTTGCACCAAAGATTCTTCTGAGCACTTCCGCTTCAAATGCTGCTTCTCAAACTCCTGCTTCCTTTCTGTTTTCTTTGTGAGGGTTCACGTCTCGCAGTTATAAGTGATTACTAGCAGAGTAATTTTTTTATAGATCCTAATTTTCGCATTCCTGTATATAAGTTTGGAGCAAAGAAAGATGAATGATATTTCTCCCACTAAGGTACATTTTTTAAGTCAGACATTTTAAACACAGTGGACTTGACCATATTGCGCTTCAACATTATTATGTTCGTGTTAGTTAAGCAATAATTTAATAGTTTGATATATTACTTAATTTAATTGAAGGCTGTGAGGGTTTTTAGCCGGCATACCCTTATTTTTCGCCCCATTTGATATACGGAGCTTCGTAATTACGATAAAAGCCATATTCAGTATTATCTCTCGCGTTAAGCCAAGTTTAAACTCGTCGGACCCGCGTGTTTGTCTTAACCCTCTTCTACACTAAAAACTTTGAAACTTCAAACTCCTTCAGCCGCACAGTATTATCGGTTGTATTTTAGCGGAAAGACTGATATTACCAGGGTAGATTAAAAAGTTTTCGGAGTAGTCTATGGAGAGTTTGTTCCCAAAATAATAATAATTATAATATGAGGTTGCTATTTATGTTTCCAGAATAGGCAATAATGGTGTTGCTAGACGCTAGACTTTCGACGTGGATTATCTCAACAACAGTGCATCGATCAACTCACTTCGATTATTGGCGATGAAGTACCATATAAAACTACTGTAAATCACTCGTTTTGTGAATTTAATCGTGGCCATCGTTCGCTCACGAATGAATTTAAAGGTCGTCCAAAATCGGGTGGTGTGCCAGAAAGCATAGATACTGTGCGCGAAAGGTAAAGTAAGATTGTCCGTGAAATGGAGACATGTTGGAGACAAATGAAGACAGTTCGGTCAAGAATGACTTCGAAGCAAATGATCGCCTGTTTTGTTGGGATAAATGGGTATGTGGCTATAGTGCCACTAGAGAATCCTAGAACGGTCAGTTATGAATGGTACACAACCATTTGTTTGCCGGAAGAAATATGAAAAAACGACGAAAATATCATAGCGCAGAATATTTTGAAAAACAATAAAACCATTTTCAATGACAAATATTTGTTTTTATTTATTATTCCGGACACATAAATAGTGTAATTTCCTCGTAATTTCCTCGAAATCACAAAACATGTAGGTTGTTGTTTGGTTTTTTACATTCTTAGTTTTTGCACAAATTGGGATAGTAATGTTTGGAATGAAATATTTCTATTTCATTTTGTTTCAGATTCTTTCTTTACCAAAAAAACGATTCTTTAATGCGCTGATAATTGTCTCTTCCTTCATTTTTACTATATGTCTGAACCATTTTAAGTGTGCTTGTCTTGTATCTTTGATATTCTTCTTTCTACGTATCTTTGATTTGTTTTGATCGCGGGTTTTTTCTAGTTTTTTGTTTTCTTAATATATTTTTTTGAGAAATCTCATTTTGCTTTTTTATTTTTCTTGTAAAGTCCACGTCTGTGATCTAACAGTTGGAGTAGGTGTGGTTACTTTTTCAGCTGTTTCAATTTTAATTTCTTTTGGGATTTGTTATCTTTACCAAAAAGGTGGGCCAAAGACACGGTGGCAGCACAATGTAAGAAGATGAAGAACAACTTCACATCAGAAACTACTAAAGGGCTACTGGAGATCGATTCAGAGAAGGTCAGGCTCACTGCGGGCAGATCTTTACCAAAAAGTTCTTTATTGCCTTGAAAATCTTCTTGTTCGCCCATTTTCACATGTCTGAACCATGTTAATTGTGCTTCTCTATAATGTTTTTGACTAATTTTTTTTCCAGACTTTCTAGTTTTAGGATTTCTTATTCTCTTCTTTTTTGTTTTCTTTTTTGGGGGGGATCTCCTTTCTATAATTTAGATTTTGGCTTTATCAAAGTTCATATCTCCGATCTAAAAGTTAAAATAGTTGCTCTATAAATATTTCTGTTTTAATTTATTTTTTGATTTTTCCTGTCCGGTAAGAATATGTTTTTTTTTCAGTATATGTTTTTTCCAGTCTTCTTATTTTTCTTGATTTATTTTAACGCCCATTAATTTTAAAACATAATATTTATTTATATTTTCATTTTGAGTAGGGTCTAGGCGATTTTTAAAAAATTATACATATATCCGAGCGAATAATTTTCATTAAAGTTTGTATGAGAATCGAAGTTTCTTATGTTGATGCCTTGAAAGTGTTGCTGCAATGAAGCTATGTCAAAAGCTATGTCAAAAAGAATGGTACAAGTACTTTAATGATGGTAAAAAAACATCTCGTTTAGAAAGACGTAACCGTCAACGTGAACCAATAAAGAAAACATTACCAAAATTAAAGTAAAAAGTAAGTAAAGTGTTTGGGTTAGAGGCGCATCAGCAACTAGGCTATTTAGCGACTGGACCTACAGCTTAACGTGGGTTCCGAACCACGGTCATCAGCTTCCGACAAACTCAGGCCAGCACCCCCCTCGGGCTATAAACCCTTGGTTATGTGCCTACCCATAAGTCTATCAGGAAACCTACCGACTGGCGAGTGACCAACGTAGAACACTTCTCAGAAGACATCCGGCCTTACCCAGCCTTTAACTGGCGTGACTGAGGGGTAATTCGTAGTCGGATTTTACACTTATCAAAATTAAGAATATTATACTGATTAATTGCAAATTAACTATTAAAGCTATTGTTGATATTAATGTCCAGTTTGTGACAAAGCAATTCATGGTTTTTGTAATTTTTCGTAAATTTTTCGCTAAAAATTAAATAAACACTTCTCCACAAGCACCATGTTTACCAGATATGGCAACATGTGACTTTTTCCTGTTACTCGATTGAAAAAACCACTGGCCGCTCGCAAGAAAATTTCTTCCGTGCTCCACGCTAAAATTTGTCCATTTCTTCAGTCGACATCAAACGAATGTTCGAAAACAACTCGGGCTTTTTCGAACGTTCGAAAGTAACTGAAGGAATGACTAAAGGTACGAATATATACATCGGTCTTGTCGGAAGTAGTTTGTAATCAAATGCAGCTCACGCCATCCTGTGGTTCGTAACAGTATTGTATGTGCAGTAGGTATGTATGAAAGTTTACATAGGGAGCTCGTGGAGAATATTAAAAATATTTAATTTTTTTTATGGCTTTTGAAAGAATGGGCAAATTTTAGCGTGCAGCACGGAAGAAGTTTCGTTGTTTTTTTAATATTTGTGATGCTCTCCACTAGCCCACTATGCAACTTCTCATATAAAACTTGTTTCAAAGACGTGTTGAACGTGACACATGAAAAACACATTGTAATAAGTATATTGCAGTGTGAGAGGATTGCTTTGATAGAGACAAAATAAATTTGGATGAATACTTAAATAATTTGTGTTTTATTTAAACAAATTACCTTACTTTTCGATTATAATAGTATACTGTTTATTATTATCAGTAAACTTTTAACTCCACCCTGGTAAAACAGCTTCCTTCTATCCGAAGGGTATTTACTATCTTCTGTGTCTCGCCAACTTTTCGCAGCGGGGAGGTTGGGGTTGAGGAGGAGTGTTGGAAAAGGGCGAGTCGACGTCCTGGATGAGGGATTGCGAGGGGCCAAAGAGAGCGAGAAGGGTTGAGGGTTAGTGCCGCCCCCACATATGAATTCGTCTGTTTATGGCGAACAGCTGCCATAAAATTTAAACGGTCGAGGTGCGCAACGTAGAATTTGTTTTAAATATTAGTGGCGTGTGTGTATGACGGATTTATGAGGCCGATGGGGTGAACGACGTCTACCCACTTCCCCATAAACGAGACTTTACGTTCGAAAATAGTAAAAATAAAGTGTACTTTGGCTGATCCAATTCGTTCATTTAAATATCATCAATATTTACTCGAATACATATATCCCTAGTCCCTAAATCACTTATTTAACTTAGCGATGTGTGTTTCGCTAACCATGTTCGCATCATTAGGAGATGATTCATTCATTCATATATATATATATATATATATATATATATATATATATATATATATATATATATATATATATATATATATATATATTATTCTTCTCCTCATCCTTACTATAGAATCTCAGCTCATGCTGGCCGATATTCCAATGCCAAGATGAAAAAGCAATTCAGCTCCTCTCACCCTAGCATAATATTTTACGAACAATGTGAGTCTGCAAGAGCACGGCACGCTGTCCCACTATGGCAATCGATCTCGAGATACCGAGGCTCTCGAGGTTCTTTGAAAATCTCTTACTTATCAGACCTTCGGCGGATATAACGAAGGGCACTACATCTACCTTACTCAGTTTTCACTGGTTCTTCAAGTCGTATGCCAGATTTTCATACTTTGTGGATTTTTCCATCTCGGTTTTTCTAATGTGAGATAGTGGCACTGCGATGTCAATTATAAAAGCCCTCTTGTCCTTTTTGTTGATTAGAACAATATCCGGCCTGTTATAATCAACCGTTCGATCAGTAGTGATTGGTCTGTCCCAGTAAGAAATGGTATCGGATGATTCAAGTACAGGAGAAGGCGAGTACTTATAATATGGAGGAGGTGCGCTTTCTAATAGCGAGTATTTTTTTGCAATTTGTTGATGTATAATTTTTGCCAGCTGATTATGCCGTTCTAAATAAGCATTAGGAGCAAGGGCCGGGCAACCGCCAATAAGGTTCCTTATTGTTTCCCCCAAAGTACCGCATTTCCTGCACGTATCTACTACGTCCAAATGCAGTATGTGCTTTTCATAGTTTTTTGTTCTTGTTACCCTATCTTGAATAGATATCGCGAAGCCTTCTGTTTCTGGGTACAAGAGTCCATCGGTCAGCCACTTCAGAGACAATTATTCGTCAATGGTGTCATCTTCGAGTGACTTAGGAAACCTTTCATGTAATGTTTGTTCTTTCCATTCTCGAACACAGTCCGTGAGTGTTGTTCTGCTATCAATACGATTTTGTTTATTTAGGTTCAGTGGGGTGAAACCCCGGTCCTCATTTGCAACCAATTTCATTAACGTACTGTTTGAATCAATGAAGTGTTGAATCTCACTTTATTTATTATTATTATTATTACTATTTACGTATGGGCCCTGGTGGACCACGCGAAGTACAATTAGAGGCGTTTGTTGTTGTTAACCTTCCTTTGCGCCCATACTAATTTCATTCTTTCGCTATGCGCTTTTTCCTTTTGTCAGACCAAATGTTCCAGTCTTCCTACATTTTTTTTGTCTGGCCAACCTTCCAAACGTCAACCTTGTGTCTGAAATAGCCTCTATCCTGAATTTCACTTTGTGAAATATTTGCTGATCTTAGGTCCTCTATAATTGCAGCAATCCATTTAATTATTTCTACTTTAGCTCTACTCCTATTTTCATAAAATTCCATTATTTGTCTACTTAGCCTACTCGCATTCATCTTCTTTTTCTCATATCGCTATGTATATCTATGTATTGTTTGAGCAATACATAGATATACGTTTGAGCGTTTCTGCCCCATTAGACTTTCTGACTTAATAACTGTGTTGTAATGTCTCAGTTTTGTGCTTTTAGATAGGCATTTTTTGTTGTAAATATTTTGTGTAAGTCTCAATGCCGTTTCCTTTTTTTGACATCTATCCTTATCTGCCGCTTTTTCCAACCCATTTTCCATGATTATTTCACCCAAATATTTGAATTGAGAGACTCGTCTGATGTTACCATATTTTGTTTTTAGAAATGGTGTTCTTAGTCTGTTGCAGGTCATGTATTGTGTCTTTTAAAAGGAAATTTGGAGTCCTACCTTTTCTGCTGTTTCTTTTAGGATTTCAATCTGTTTCTGTGCCGTTAATACATCTTGAGCCAAAATTGCTAGATCATCAGCAAACACCAGATAATCAATTTTGATGTTGGTTCTTCCCAGTTTAATGGGCTGGTCAATATTCAGAGCCGATTACGCCACTCCTGTATTACTTTTTCTAGAACACAGTTAAATAAGAGTGGCGAGAGTTAATCCCCTTGTCTCACTCCAGTTTTAATTTCGAAGGGCTCTGAGATGTCACCCAAAAATTTGTCTTTTGACCTTGTGTTTGTTAATGTTGCTTTAATAATTGCCAGCATTTTCAGATCTAGTCCTTGTTCTTCAAGATTCGGAATAAAGATTCGCGGTCAATAGAATCATATGCTTTTTTGAAGTCCATGTACATCTTTCTGTTTCTCGCCTTCCCTTGAGCCTCCTTCCATGTAGTTTCCCTTATCTTTAGTATGTCGCTAATCTCTTCACTCAATATTCGCAAAGCTATCTAAAGCCGGTTTCGGAGCTAGACGCAAATAGCCGAAAAAAATCGAAAAAAGTTGTTGCAACTTTGAAATTCAAATTGCTATTAACGTAAAAAAAAATGATTTCCTAACGTAACAGATGCTATTCGATCTACTGGAACTATAAATGCGAATATACGGTAAAATTTGAAAAACGTTGATGCAACTTTAAAATTCCAATTGTCATTAATGTAAAAGATACCCTACCGTAACAGACCCCGTTCGATCCACTGGAACTATTTTCGCAAACTTATCTCTCGCTGTTTCGGAATTAAACGCAAATATACGAAAACATTTGGAAAAAGTTGTAACTTTGAAGTTACCAATCTCTTCCTTTTCCGAAGGGTCTCCTCAAATCTACCTTGCCAAATTTTCCTCATCCATCGTTGTAAAATGTTCAAACCAACTATGTTGTCTCTCTTCTATTGTTTGTGAAGATTGGTTCTGCTCTCGGCCTACCTTTGATCTCACTATTACCTAATCTATCCAGTTTCATTACTCCTCTTTTGTTACTCACTCAAACTACATCTCAAGGACTTGAAATTCATGGAGTGGTATTAGAAATGAAACTACTTTTCAGAAAAACAATTATATTTGCGATAACACCGCTGTCCGTCGGAAAAGCATCAGATTTTTCACTGTATCCTCATATTTATGTATGTTTTACGCAATAGATGTGCATTTTAATCATGCATTACCTTCAGTTTTCTTTTCTGCGTTTTCATGTTCATTAAATTCAATAAAAATTAGACGTTTCCTTACAGATGCAACGTCGCTTGCAGCAGAAAATGGCGAGAAAGTAGTGTAAAACATGTATATCTTGAAGTATTATCATTGGCCCGTGGTAAACTAGCGAAAGTATAAATTGTAAATCGAGATGTTAAATTTTGAGCGGATCCGAAACGAATTTGCTCCGTGTGTAAATCAATTTTTATCGCTTATTGTTTAGTTTTATTCGCCTTTACCAGCATTTCGATTAAAGATAATTTACTGTCGATGATAAACTTCGAATTAGCATAATAAATAATTTTCTTCCAGCTTGAACTCCAGAACAATTTTAAACAAATATTTCTAGTAAATTTATAAAAATAAATAATATTTTCGTTTCGTTCTCGACGCACGTTTCGCTAACCATGTTAGTATCATTAGGAGATGATCATTATCAATCTGATCTGATCTGAGAGAGCATCATTATCAATCTGATAATAATTTTTAATAAGATTAAATCATCTCCTGATGATGCTAACATGGTTAGCGAAACGTGCGTCGAGAAGTTCAAAAAAGTGATTTGGTGTTTAGTGGTAAATATTTTCTGAGTTTAGAGTAACCACTAATATTAACAACAGTATATCACTAGAAGACGAACAACAGTGTTTCCGATACGGGCGATCGTATATAGATGCCACGCAATATTTAACGGTAAAAATATTGGAGAATAATATACTTGCATACATGTGCTTCATAGATCTGAAGAAGGACTGAATCACACTAAAAGTTGCTATTCACGAGAAGCATTACTAAACTTGAAGAGATTTACCACTAAACACCAAAACGTTTTTTTGAACTGCTCGATGCACGTTTCGCTAACCATGTTAGCATCATCAGGAGATGATTTAATCTAACTCTAAAACTAAGCTGTGTTCTATTTATATGAAAACCATACCTAACGAAGCGTGTAAAAATCAAGAACCGTGAAATGTACTAAGCCTACATTAATAATTGAAAAAGTTGACTGAAAGGAATCGGTCCTTTATCTCGGTTCATGATTTTCTTACATTTTTCTATTTGAATGCTTTCATATACATCCAAAGCCCTATTATTATTAACACTTTTAATTAGTCTTAAATTACTAATATCTATACTGTGGTCATGTTCGATTGCATGTTGGACAACACAAGATTTTTCATTTCTCTCATATCTAATGTGGGCAATATGTTCTTTATATCTTGTCAATATGGATCTTTTTGTTTGCCCAATATACCTTCGATCACAATCTTGACAGCTAATTTCGTAAATCCCCGACTTTTCATGTTGCTCTACTTTATCCTTGGGATTACCCAGAACTTCTCTTAATTTATTATATGACTTTGTACACAACCTTGTGTACAAAACTTTTTTTTTTTTTGGGTTTTTCGCCACGATCTAAAACAAAAAAAATCAAAAATATTAGTTCTTATGTGAATAAAAAATCAATGGCTAAAAAAACAAAAAATCAAACGGAGACAAATTTCCCAGTGATTCTTTTTCTGTAATAAATTTGCTTAACGAACAAAAATTTAAAATGTACAATTTTTTTTTAAATTAATACAAACTTTTGAACGTTAACGTTTCGGGATGTTTTCTCCCGTTTTCAAAACGAATCTAAAGAATAATTTAAATTAATTTCTAAGTAATAATGTAAATATAGTAAGTAAATATTTTTTGTATATGTCAATGAACCTTCCATTTACAATAAAATTTTTAATGACAGTGATATACTACCAAAAAAATTATATCGGAATATTGTGTATTGAAGTACTTAATCGAGAACCATATTGAATTTAAATCTACCGAAGGCATAGCAATAGAGTTACGTTTATTTAAATTAATTATAGCGGTTTCTTTTAATCTTCTGTATTTTGTTACCGATTATTTTAATTTTAACGTCATTTTAAAGGCAAATTATAAGTTCCATAACCATGGGAAAGATTACGAAATGAAATTAGTCGTATTGGTCCTTGGTGGTCGATAAGCTGGTAGAAAAGCCATTGTCGTGAAAAATTTTGATGATAGTACTACAGATAACCCGTACGATCATGCACTGGTCGCTGGAATCGATAGGTACCCCCGTAAAATTCATAAGAGGATGGGCAAAGGGAAAATACATAAAAGAAGCAAAATTAAGCCTTTCATTAAGACCCTCAATTACATTCATTTAATGCCCACCCGATATTCAGTGACAGATCTTACTGATGTCAAGGTCACATCTAAATATTTAAAAGACCCAATGAAGAGGAAGAAGGCTCGTTTCCAAACTAAAGTCAAATTTGAAGAGAGATATAAGCAAAGAAAGAACAAATAGTTCTTTCAGAAATTGAGGTTCTATTTTTTTAATAAAATACAGAAGATTAAAAAAAACACTATAATTAATTTTAATAAAAATAACTGTTTTGCTATGCCTTCGGCAGATTTAAATTCAATATGGTTCCCGATTCTAAAGAATACAATTAAGACCATTTAAGTATTTCAGTACACACTAATGGCACAGTAAACTTCACCTATATAATTTTTTGGTAGTATGTCACTGTCATCAAATTTTATTGTCAATGTAAGTGTCATTAACATATACAAGAAATATATTTATTTACTATCTTTACATTATTATATAGAAATTAATATAAATTATTTTTTAGATTCGTTTTGAAAACGGGAAGCGAAGACCTCCCGAAACGTTAACGATTAAAAGTTTGTATTTATTTAAAAAAAATGTATTTTTTAAATTTTTGTTCGTTAGGCAAATTTATTGAATCACTAAGAAATTTGTCTCCCTTTGGTTTTTTGTTTTTAACCAGTGATTATTTACATAAGAACAGATATTTTTGATATTTTCTGAGTTTTAGATCGTGGCGAAAAACCCAAAAAAAGAAAAAATATATATGAACACGCTGCAATCATTCAGACATTACTTAAATTAACATGATTGGTAACACAATATTTTGGGTTGAAGCAAAAGTTCTTCCCATTTTATTTTTTAAATTGGAAAATTTTATTTACTAAAATGGATTGCCCTAAATCCAATAAGAATGATTGAAGATAAATTTCGAAACACAGCTACCTGGTCTTTCAAATCGAGCGGTTTTGTTTAATTCTTCAATAAAATACAGATGGCGTTGCACACAGTTGTTGGATTTGCTTAGGTCTAGTCTCATTTCAAAAGAGTAATGTATAACATTTATAAAAATGGAGTCGTATAGTGAAAAATGTGTTCAGAAAATCACACGATATTTACATTTTGCATAATCGTCCATCTGAAAACACTATCAAATAAATCGTTCAAAAATTTTTAGAAACTGGTTCGGTGGAATAGCAATATATAGTCGTAATGATCGTTTACAAGAACATTGATTTGGTATGTGAAAGTGTTGCTGAAAACCCAGAAATTTCTATTAGTCGATGTTCACAACAATTTGGACTCAGTGAATCCATAACATGGCGTATTTTACGAACTGATTTAGCTCATATAAGGTTCAAATAACACAGGAACTAAAAACGTCATGCATTTTTCTCAAGAAATCGTCTTTTCAGATGAAACACAATTGGCGGCTGTGTTAATAAACAAAATTGCCACATTTGGAGTGAGGAAAATCCACGATTGATTCATGAGAAACCTTTACATCCTAAACGAGTAACTGTTTGGTGTGCATTATGGTCAGGAGATGTAATTGGGCCGTATTTCTTTCTGAATGCTGCTAGTGGTGAGATGTTAATTGAATAATATTGATCTGGAGGATATATGGTTCCAACAGGATGGCGCTAGACCTCGTCCTGCTAATGAAACATTTGATTATTGAGAGAAAAAATTCTTAGACGAGTTATATGGCCACCAAGATTATGTGCTTTGACACTGTGGGACTATTTTTTTAGGGTTTTCGTGAAAAGCCAGTTCTATAAGAACAATCCACAATCGATTCTTGAACTAAAATATTAAATTACTCGGGTCATTGGTGAGAATGAGTGGCAGGTATTGCCTTTCGTGTTTAAATGTCATACACTATGCTTCAATCATCAAAGTAATCCTTAAAAAAGGAAAATACCCCAAGAGCCCGGCAGCTACAGACCGATTAGATTGCTCAGCGCCCTCGGCAAGATCGTCGAGAGAGCAATTCTCCATGCTCTTAACGAAGTTCTTGCCGAGAAGAATATTCTGGAAAGGCCACGTCTCTGTACATCAGTCGGCGCGGCTGGCTTCGGAGATCAGGCGGGAGTTCGACAGAAGACGTCAGACGGCAGCTGTTTTTCTAGACCTCTTGGAAACTTTTGACAGAGTCTGGCACCTAGGACTCTTAGTCAAAATCCTCAAATTGGGCACACCAACAGATCTAGTCAAGCTCTTGGCATCTTTTCTGACTGGACACACTTTCCAAGTGCTCGTCGATGGTGCTCTCTCATCAGTCCAGCATATCGAGGCGGGTGTCCCGCAAGGTTCCCCTCTCGCCTCCGTAATTTTCAATGTCTACATGGCGTCGTGGCAGCAGACGTCGCAGCAGACGTCGAAAGTCGCTACGTGGCAGCAGACGTCGAAAGTCATGAGATGATTGACCGAGTGGGGATTAGTGGTCAACCGCAGCAAAACCCAGGCCGTCTTCTTCACTAGAAGACAGCCAGTAATCCGGCAATCCATTCGGATTCACGGCGTCCCTATCAAGTGGGCCAAATCCTTGCACTACCTGGGCCTTGACTATGACAAGGCCCTGACGTGGGTGTCGCATATCCAGAAGGTAAACCCGGAAAGCATACGGAATGCTCCGTCTGCTGTACCCCCTCCTCAATCGCAGAAATAAGCTCTCGCTGAACAACAAAATAATCTTGGATAAAACCATGGTTCGAGCAGTCCTCACCTACGGATATCAGGCCTGGTTTCCTTTCTTACCAACTTCATCGATCCAAAGACTCCAGTCTTTCCAATCACGTGCGATTCGCACTCTAGTCAACGCCCCATGGTTTGTAAGGAATGCGCAAATCCATCGGGAAACAGATATACCAGAGCTTCAGACGTTCCTCTCCAGGTCCTTGGACAAATTCCTAGCGACGGCGTCCTTTTCGGACAATCCGCTTATTAGAGCTTCGGCCGTTTGCCCAGATTGACCATTCACTTCGGTCATAACCCTGCCTAAAGGACAGCAAATAAACTCCTCCGGATAAAAGACATTGTTGCGATATCCGGAACAAATTCAGTGAACACAAGTCAGGGCCTCTGGGTCAGGAAGAATAAGTAAGTTCAATCATCAATAGAGTTTTTTGAAATCAACGCAAATTATACATAATCTTTTTTATAAAATATATACAAAACCTTTTTTTTTCTCTTCATATCTAAACTAGGATGGTGCATAATCTATTGTTATGAAACATGGAAAAATATCAAGCGTTATTATCATCATCGCCGTCTATCCTAGTTGCTATCGCGTCCTCGAGCACGCGAAGTTGCTCGTGACGCTCCAAACGATCGTTGCAAAACTTAAGTTGGTGCGTAGCTCGAAGCGAAACATGACTGTAGAAAAAGAAGGAAAAAAAACTGCTAACCAGTCAACTTGACACACCTCGGCTTTTACATGGCTCGATATTAACGATTGTCACATGTCGATTCTTTCCCTTCGATAATACGCCGATGGAGTAACCCTCGCTTGAGAAGGGATGGAGCTGACGTGGGTGTTTTGAATGGGTAACTATAAACCAACGGTGAAAGACAAGGTCGACCTTGATTGAACTCGTTTGCTGTTCAACAGTCGAGAAAACGGATCAGAGGATATAGAAACAGTTATGGTATTGATTATTGTTTATTTACGAGTGTTCCTCGAAAAGTTTCTCGACCTAACACGAAGATGGTCGTATACTGGTCAAGTATGATTCGTTAGATGTAAAGAAAAGAAGTTTTCGAGTTTTTACTTTTTAGACATTTTAACCCCGAGGGGCGTACAGTAAGGCCCCGTTTAGCTTTGCTCCTCTTAACACTGTTGATTCTTGAGTGCAGTATCGCGGGACGTTTCATAGCAGTACGAACGCATGTTTGCTGTATCACAGTTGATTTTGCTAGAACCACAGCGACTTCTGCAACAAGAATTACCAGTTCCAAGAGCAATGTGTTTGAGGAAATGGAAAAATGACTTCTGGAACGAATCTGGATTAACGATTAAGTTGAACGCAATATGCCATTAAGTCAAGCAATTATAATGGAAAAAGCGAGAACAATTTTTAACCATATTAAGAATGAAAAAGGCGACACGAGTGAAAATTTCGTAGCTAGCCGAGGGTGGTTCTAACGATTTAAAAACAGAAACAATCTGCATGACATACAGATTAGTGGAGAAGCAAGTGGACAGGCAAGTGGAGATACAAAAGCAGCTGCTGAATTTCCAGCGAAATTAAAAGCAATCATTGAACGAGGAAATTATCCTCCTGAATTATGTTTCAATGTTGATGAAACGGACTTTTTCTGGAAGAGAATGCTAAAATGTATATTTTTATACCGTGAAGAAAAGCGACCACAAGGATTTAAAGCTGCAAAATGTTGTTTAACTCTGCTACTCTGTGGTAACGCTAATGGAGATTTAAATTAAAACAACTGCTTGTTTACCATTCTAAAACCCCAAAAGCAACGAAGGAAATTTCAAAATCATCAAAAAATCTTGGATTACTATGAAAAATTTCCAGAATTGGTTTACCGAACATTTTGCCCGTCTGTCAAACGCTACTGCGAATTTACAAAACTAGAACCGAATGCTTTACTTTTGATTGAGAATGCTCCAAGCCATTCAACTTATATGTCCTGCTTAACGACATGCATTCCGGTAGAAGTGGCTTTCTTGGCGCCAAATTTCACTTCATTAATCTAATCAATGGATCAAAGCCTAATATCAAATATTAACGCTTATTATTCCGATAACGAATGATAAAACTGATGGAGAAGATAAACAATCCATTAAAGATTTTGGAAAAACTACAATATCATGGATGCTATAGATAATCAATCAAATCAATCTTTTTTGGAATGAGGTAACCGAGAAATGTTTAAAAGGAGTATGGAATTTTTCTTTGCTTCAATCTTAACTCTGACGCAAAAATAATTTAAAATTGAAAACATAAACTCGAACTTTATTTTTTGGATATTTGATTTCTTTGAGTTAACATTTGAATGACACCTTTGAATCATTTTTCACGAAATAGGCATCTCATTTCACAATATCATAAAAATGAGGTATACTTATAATAGGTTCCATATCATCATACAGCTTTGCAAACGATCTAATATTTAAAGGACGAGATCCACGAGAACTTTGTAAAATCAAAATCTTCGAAATAATGTGAAAAATACATTAGCAAACCATACAAGCGCTCAGTAAATTGATTTTTCTTTGCTTCTATATTAAATCTGGCGCAGAAATCATTTAAAATTGAAAACACTTTTAAGGGACCGTTTTTTATATAGTTTATAACTTTCGTAACTATGTTGTAGTAAAAATATTGTAAAGTTCCTCGTTTATATTTTTTTCACACAAGAGCTACTCTGTGAAGCATACATGGGTCCAAATAATGTCGGGGGTTTTCTTTTTAACTGTTGCTTGTCCACTTATTTATTTCAGCAGTTATTTTTCAATATTGCTATAAAATTTAATGTTGTTAATCTAATTATTTTTTTAAAACACTGTTTGTGTTTGGGTTTTGGGTCGTACCCTGTATATATCTAATATAGTCAGTGGCCAAGTATATATTAATCTGTGAAATAATTATCGTTTTTAAATAAATGCACTTTTTTTAAGCAAAAGAAAAAAAAACGGAAGTCATTTTTACACCTAATATTGAGTCGAAAGATTCCTGGACAATATAACACAATAAGGCAGTCACTCACCTGGGTGCATGTGTCATAATTACGAACAGCTGGCTACAAATTGACCACCCATGCATCTGGCGTGTGGTATTGATTATTTCGTGCCCCCACAAATTTTTCCAACGGTATTTGGGTTAGGAATTTTGTTTATTGTTCGCTAATGTATTTTTTCTTTCTTTCTCGTTGTAATTAATTCGGTAACTTGCTTTTTAATAAACACATTACCATTCAAATGTACTGGCTATGTTTTTAGTTCATATATTATCACGGTTTAACAAAGTCATGCAGGCTTTCTTGATTATTTCTTTATAAAATCTTCAATATTCGGGAGGAAAGAAAACTGCAACAGTTAAAGCGGCCCTAGACTTTCAATATTATAGTCAATATATTGTGCAATATATTGACTGGAGGACCGACACATTGCTATTGCACAATAATATTTTAAAGTTCAATAATTTAGTTTACAACTGACCCTTCTACAGTCAACAACTTAACATGTCGAAAAGTAAAGCTTGTGTGACTATTGCTTTAGTTATAACTTTGAAAAAGGAGAAAAAAACGCAGATGGATGAAAGAATGGTTCAAAAAAGGAAATAAATACACTCCTGAAAATTTGTTAGGTAAATTAAGAATATGTGAACCAGCTGATTACCGAAACGTTCTGCGAATAGGCGGTGCATTATTTGATGAACTCTCGAGAATGGTTATTCCTGAAATTCAAAAGGACACTATAATGCGAGATGCTCTACCAGCAAGCCAACGTTTGTCAATAACATTACGTTATTTAACTACTGGAAACAATTATGAGGATTTAAAATGTACCAGTGTTGTTTCTCCACAATCCATAAGCATAATTGTATTGGAAACTTGTATTTAAAACTTGTATTGGATACACTGCTTGAAATACTACATAAAGTAAAGTAAGTAAAAGTAAATAAAATTCAATCAATATTCAAAATAACATTATTTATTGAATATTTTTACATTGAAAATTTGAAAAATATTGAGTGTGTGAGAATGTTCTGAAATTGCTATAATCAGCGGTTTTAATATCCCACAAAGCTGGTTTATTAGTAATTACATGTTTCCTTATATTAGTTTTCAAATAATGCCAAACGTTTTCAGTGGGATTAAGATCAGGTGACTGAGGCGACGTTTTAATCACTTTTGAGCGGTTAATAGTCATTCGCAAACTATACCCGCACTATGTTTAGGATCATTAAACTTGAAGAGATTTACCACTAAATACTAAAACACTTTTTTGAACTGCTCGACGCACGTTTCGCTAACCATGTTAGCATCATCAGGAGATGATTTAATCTATAAATTTAATCTAGATTAAATCATCTCCTGATAATGCTAACATGGTTAGCAAAACGTGCGTTAATCTATAAATTTAATCTAGATTAAATAAATTTAATCTAGATTAGATCATCTCCTGATAATGCTAACATGGTTAGCGAAACGTGCGTCGAGCAGTTCAAAAAAAGTGTTTTGGTGTTTAGTGTTTTGGTGTTTCAATTATACCGTCAATAAGTACCAAGTTACCAACGCCCTCTGAGGATGTACGTCCCCAAATCATCACAAATCCCCCACTTTGTTTAACAGTTGGACAAAGATTTTCTGTGCTGAGCTCTTCTCCACACCTACCTGAAATGAACCCACCAAAAATGTTGAATTTTGATTCTTCACAGAAAATAACGTCGTTCCAATAATGTTCAGGCTTCCAAACGTACTCGTTAGAAAAATCCAGTTCTTAGTTAAAATTTTTCTTAGTTAACCAAGGTTTTTTCCGGCCCCCACGTCTATGATACCCATTTTGTCTTATACAACGGCCTATTGTTTCGGTGCTGAGTACTTTTTGAGAATAGTTTTCCACTAATGTTTTAAGCTTAGCACTAATTTTAGGGTTTTTATGTACTTCTTTTAAAATAAAACGTTGATCTCTCATTTAATAATTTCGGACGGCCTGTTTGCTTCTGAAAAATTCTGTCCTCATTTTTGTAGCTCTAGCACGACATCTCCAACCGTACTTTTAGTTAACTGAAGTCCAAGCCCAGTTTTTCGGTAGGGGTTTCCCCTTTCATAATGAAATAGCACTAATTACCTATTTTCAAAACTAATGTTTTTTTTAATTTGATATACGGCCCATTTTAAGATGTTTCTTCGACAGCCTGTCTGCCAACTAATATTTATAGTGAACAAAATTCGAACATTACCAATTATTTTAATATTAAACCGATGATTTCAAATCTTTGTTATACAGTAGGTTAAAACGAGGTAAGAACGGTAAAATATAAGAAAAATCTTTTTTTTTGCGTAAATTGGATCTGCTAGAATGATCTTTTAAATAGGGTCTATAATTTTATTTACAGTAGATTCCAATATATTTGGAATTTATTGTAAATATAAGGATGGCCCATCTTAAATTTTTCAAGTTATTTAAATTTTTACTTTACTTTTGGTTTTCTTTTCTGCATAAAGAACTCAGTATACCAAAGCTTGAAAGTGATAACAAAAATCGAAGAGGAAATTAAACATATTGTTGACAGTACCATTTTTTTTCTGGTGAAGATCTGGTTTATCATATACAAATTATAGACTTTCACTTTTCTTATAATGTGACGTGCAAATTGTGAAAACGTGTGATGTGCAAAAAATTTCAAGAAACTAATACAGTTAATGAATACTCTGCTTTGCCAGTTCCTGGAGTAACCCAAGAAGACAAAGTTGTCATTGCTCGTAGTGTAAGTTCATCGACACAGAATGCACTTTTTTAAATCACTGTAATTTTTGGAGACACCCTATAGAACTGGCATTGGTCCTAATTGCTTTAATAAAAGTCTTGATTTTTTTCTGTAATAATACTTTTTTACAATAGTGCCTACTAGGTCATTTTATCATCGCCAAGCGCTTCATATCGGTTTCCTCCCAGATGTCCTAAATCATGTCGATGTCATTCGCAGCAGGCCGCGCTGCAGTTGCCCGGCAACCGAATGGGACAATTGAATAACGCGCCGGAGACGAACACAAGTCAATTGCCCTCGACCGTATCGAACACGTTCTTTTTTAATATTTTTTTTTCGTCTCCGAATATTTCTGACTTATTTAAATCTGGTTTGGACCTAAAGTTTCAACGAAAATCCATCAAGTTAACAATCCACTTAAGATAATTGGTCGTAAATGGACGGAGATTGGCGACACAACTAGGAAGTCTCGCGAGACGCAATCAGTCGACATGGTTTCGAAATGCGGGTCAGTTTTGGTCGATACGGAGCCCGGTCATTGTCGGAATGGTACGGAGAGACCAGTACCAGATGGTTCGTAATTTTTATATTGCGGTGGATGTTGTTCTCACGACGATCCTATTTCGCTTCGTAAACTTTGTTATTCAGCAAATATACAGTCTACTTTGGCACTGATGTTATTGAGTGATATTTCTTTTTTAGGGCTATAATTTTTATACGTTGTTGGATGTCCATCAGAAGATGGACCATCAATTGTTCATCAGAATGTCCATCAATTAGATGTCCATCAGAAGTTTCATATAACTTCACGTGTTAAGTTAGAAATTAGAGCATCTTTTATAATTGATAAACATTTTTGTCGGCGATTATTTAAAACTGACAAACTCATCGATATTAATTCTTTTATTGGAACCTTCTGTGTGGAACACTAAACTCGAAGATATTTAGCACTAAATACCAAATCATTTTTTGAAACGAAATTGCTTGATGCACGTTTTGTTAACCATGTTAACATCTTCAGGAGATGATTTAATCTCATTGTAAAACTAAATTATATTCTATTTATATGATAAGCCTACTTAATGAAGCGTGTAAAAATCATGAACCGTGAAATTTACTGAGCCTTACATTAATAAATGGAAAAGTTGACTGAACGGAATAGGTCCTTTAACCCGGTTCATGATTTTCTTACATTTTTCTATTTGAATGCTTTCATATGCATCCAAGGCCCTATTGTTATTTACACTTCTTACCAGTATACGGTCCATATAAACGATTAACGGAATTCATTGTCAAAAATGGTTCAAAAATTGGCCAAAAAAGTCAGAGGACAGATACATTGAAACCTTGTAACAGCCTTATTTCTCATTCTGTGAAAAACAAACTAGATATTTCTAATCCAAAAGTGGCAAGATTGTATGCTCTACCAAAAATGTATAAACCAGGAAAATCAATGAGACCATCAGCCATTCTGATTCTCCAACATAACTTGGCCAAATAGTTAACGAAGGAATTTGAAAATCCAACCAACCAAACTACCTTTCCAACCAACTACGTTTCTGTTCTGTGATAAACTCAACAAAATTCATAGAAAAAGTCAAAAACACACGTCTATAGGAATGTGAGGTCTTGGTTTCCGGTGAGATATCATCGTTGTTTCCGAGTGTCCCAATTCCACATACTTATTATTTTATTTTATTAAGAACTTAAATAGTAAATCTTAAAACATGGTATTCCCGCATGAACTCGAAAACAACAATAGTTTACCATTTCTGGATGTTTTAGTCAATAGAAACAATTAAAATAGGTTAGATTTTGATATTTTTAGAAAAAAACACTACCACTTCGAGATATATTACTAACGATTCGAATCATAGCTTTCAAAATAAGATGGCTAGTTTAAATTTGACGGTAAATAGATTAATCAATTTTCCTTTATACAAAGATAATTATAATAAAGAATTAAAATTAATTAGGGAGGTATCCCAAGTAAAGGGTTGTGATAAGAACATTGTAGATAAATTAATTAGAAAACATAAGTTTAGAAATTTATTAAAAGACTCTTCCACTTATCAATGGGATTAAAACAAAAATAAATTTATGGTAATATTGTTTGACGCCCAATTAACACGAGGGCTAGACAAAATTTTGAACGAAGTGGAGGTTAAAGTTATGTACACACCATCTAATAAATTAAGATAATTCCTGGGTAATCCAAAAGATAAAGTAGATCAATATGAAAAGTCGAGGTTTTACGAAATTGATTGTCAAGATTGTAATCGAAGATATATTGGGCAAATACAAAGATCCATATTAAGGAGATTTAAAGAGTACTTTGCCCACATTAGATATGAGAGAAATGAAAAATCTTGTATTGTCCAACATACAATTAAACATGACCGTAATATAAATATTAGGAATTTAAGACTGGTAAAAAGTGTAAACTGCAGTAGGGCTTTGGATGTATAAGAAAGCATTCAAATAGAAAAATGAACTTTACGGTTCATTATTTTTACACCCTTCATTAGGTAGGGTTATCATATAAATAGAACATAGTTTAGTTTTAGAATTAGATCAAATTATCTCCTGATGGTGCTAACATGGTTAGCGAAACGCGCGTCGAGAAGTTTCAAAAAGGGATTTGGTGTTTAATGGTTAATTTCTCTTCAAGTTCAGTAAACTCATCGAGTAAAGAATTTGCAGTAAATTTTGATTAAAAAACGAAATTTCTTGTGCTGGCCCATTAAACATATTAAGAAAAGGTTCTTTTGAAATATTTTTGCTGTCCATGAAGCATAGAAAGTAATAAAACTCTTAAAAAAGAAAACCAATAAATTAGAAACAAACGGCGAACAAATTTCGATGACAGATCTAGGGGAAATTTTAGTCATATTTTTAGTACTAAACTCAAAGAGATTTAACACTAAACACCTAAAACAAAAAAGTTCTCGACGCACATTTCACTCTTTGAGTTTAGTGTTTCACATCGAAGATTCCAATAGAAAATTTGAATATTTTTAAAAATTCAAGTTTAAAAATTCACTGGTCACATGGGTTTCTTGACTAAACGAACGCTCTGTATATTATATACGCATGCTATTTAACATCAAGTTTCTTTCACAAAGGTTTCTTTTCCTTAGAATTTCGTAATTTTCTTCACACATGTCTGTTTCTGATGTATATCTCAAAAAAACTGTCGGTTAGAATAACCTTTATGGTTGAGAAGTTTTCAAGACTGTCCTCAGACTTTATTATTATTGTGTTATTAACGTCGTGCAAAAAAAAAACTCAAACAATCGAACGTTCCCAATCTCATTATTTTCAAATTAAACGAACGAACCGTTGTTTTTTTTCTATTCATGACCTAAATGACTTTCTTAATTTTGTTTTCATTTTCGCTTACGTGCAACTTTAATCTAGCCTACCTTTGAATATTCTCAGTTAATGTCTATTTACATTTGTTATACAGGGTGCAATAATCTTCGTAAATTTAATCAACGATTCTTAACATCATTTGAAAGAGAAAGGTTCCTTACGGCAGTGGTCAGAAATCTAAAGGATTCCGCGAAAAGTACAAAGATATTAGACCACCAATTGGGGATTTTAAAAAAATCTCATAAATCGAAAGATCATACATACGTTCTATAACAAAACTATTTTTATTTTTTTCCCTATAATTAAAAAGTTATATCAAATTGAAAATAAATTTTAAAACTAGTACCAATGACGTGCCGACAGTTCCCGAAAAAATCCGAGCGCGTGTGGCGTCACAATGTCTAAATTACATACAGCTGATACGAGTGTTTTAATTTTTAATCAGCTTATTCTTAATAAGATTAATAGATTAATAAGATTAAATCATCTCGTGATGATGCTAACATGGTTAGCGAAACGTGCGTCGAGCAGTTCAAAAAAGTGTTTTGGTGTTTAGTGGTAAATCTCTTCAAGTTTTAGTGTTTCACACCAAAGGTTCCAATAGAAGAATTGATCAGCTTATTCTTGATATTATCGTCAGTGTATCGATAAAATTATTGAAAATGTCAAATCTAATTAGTTATCGTGCCTGTTTCGTATCATTTTGTACGACTACTTCAAAAACAACTCCCGAAAAAAATGTTTTTAAATATGTCACAAGATCTTAAACGGCGAAATCAATAGTTCTAACAGCACGACATATTAATTCTAAAATGACATCAAATTTTACAACTACTATCGGCCGCGGTGGTCTGGTGGGTTAATCGCCTGCCTGGCACTCCAAAGGTAGCTGGATCGATTCCAGCGCTCGAATGGGTGTTTGTTTTTCTTTAATTCTTCTGTCCGCTTTACTTCCTACCCTACACACACACTTATATACACTCACATACACATACACATGCCCACACATATCCACACTTAAATGTCTGTGATTGTTTTCAGGCAAGAGTATAAATCCGACAGCAAATTACCCCTCAGTCTCGCCAGTTAAAGGCTGGGTAAGGCCGGATGTCTTCTGAGAAGTGTTCTACGTTGGTCACTCGCCAGTCGGTAGGCTTCCTGATAGACTTATGGGTAGGCACATAACCAAGGGTTAATAGTCTGAGGGAGGTGCTGGCCTGGGTTTGTCGGTAGCTGATGACCGTGGTTCGGAACCCTCGTTAAGATGTAGGTCCAGTCGCTAAGTAGCTTTAGATGCTGATGCGTCCCTAGCCGTAAATCATTTCCTTTCCTTTACAACGACCTGTCATCAAATATATACAAAAGATTATTTTTTATAACATTATATACATTTTTTATGTTTGAGTATTTATTATCTGCTGAAGCTACACAATCGTGACATTGAGTGTGTTAAACTTTTCTTAGGTTTTCATTAATAATTAAGGTAATTGTATAAGCTTTACTCAGCTGCATGGGTTCTGGACATGCACGTCCTTTCACCGTGTAAATACAATTTTTGGAGTTAAATTGAACATAACCTGTAGCCTTGTCACCGTAACTTTCGGGTGACACCTCACAAATAATTTAATTATATTTTATAGAAATATTTTGTTTCTTATTTAAATTTACATTTACATTATTACTTTTTAAAAAATTCAAATTGGTGCTTTAGCACCTCGAATTTCAGCTGAATTGAATCGAATGTCATTTTTGAGAAAATCTATGACCGTAAAAACATCCATGCTAACTGCCACACGTTACTGAATTAAATTAGTAACCAACAATATTTTTTTGCACTAAACTTTGAACATTTTGCACATCTTTGGTGTGAAACACTAAACTTGAAGAGATTTACCACTAAACACCAAATTACTTTTTTGAACTTCTCGGCGCACTTTTCGCTAACCATGTTAGCATCATCAGGAGATGATTTAATCTAATTCTAAAACTGAAATATAATTAAATACTATAATTAAGTAGGGTTATCATATAAATAGAATTTCCACTTTATTATTAATATTTGAGGCGTTTCGCTAACACTGTAGCTTCTTGAGAATTGGCTATTTTCGATGTTAAAATAGGTATAAATACAAAAAAGTTTCTACAATAAAAATATACATTTTTTAAGAAATCCACGCAGATGCTATTTATTGGCTGTAGAAATTCAATATTTCAATATTATATTCAATATTATATTCAATATTTTAAAGTCACTATTAAAAAGATGGTTCTCATTTAATATATGTGAGGCATAGTTCGAATTATATTTAGGACTAAGAAATCTTTCGTGTTCTTTAATTATTTTCTTGAAAGATCTTCCTGTTTGTCTTATGTAAGTTTTTGAACATGACTCACAATACATTTAATATATCTCTGATTTATCTTTTTTGTTTGTTTTTGCTTTACAATTTTTGATATGTTTTCCAAGCCTGTTATTAGTATTTATACCTATTTTAACATCGAAAATAGCCAGTTCTGAAGAAGTTACAGTGTTAGCGAAACGGGTTCGGAAAATTAAATCCGTATTATATCTGGATTAGTTAATCTCACGATCTAAATTATACGTTTTAGCAACTATATCCCGGAGGATTTTTTTCTTACGCCTTTTAAACGAAATGCAAATCAGTTAGAAAGCACCATCGAGCCGAACGAATCGTAAAAGACACGTCTCCATTCTTTGCTGCATTGTTTCGATGTGTCTTGTCTCGGGCTAATATCTCGCATAACCCGATTAACATATTTTAATTATAAATTACGATCAACCTTTTCAAAATATCATTAGAATTTCGTTTTAATGACGATAGTGTAACATTATTTATCTGATATTATGTTAATTGTAATTATATACTTTGTCACAGAAAAAAATGCCTTATCCTGTATATATATATATATATATATATATATATATATATATATATATATATATATATATATATATATATATATATATATATATATATATATATATATATATATATATATATATATATATATATATATATATATATATATATATAACCTTTCCTGATTAAAACTGGAGTACACCAAGGAGTTGGGTTATCCCCACTAGTCCTGGATTTCAACCTGGTCCTGGATAAAGTTATAAGGGAATGGGAAAAAGAACTGAAAAATCAAGGACACTGGAAACCAATACGACTTGGACTATCCAAAAACAACATAGAAATATCATGCCTGGCTTTCGCAGACGACCTAGCCATACTCGCAGACAATGAAAAAAGAGCAACCAAACAGATCGAAGTTTTCAAAAAACCGAATTCTTCTGCTCAAAATTAGAGGTTCAAAATTTGAATACGGCAAAATAAATACGGTCACTCACTTCAAATACCTGGGCGAGATCCTCGAACCCACAGGAGGAGAGAAGATAGCACAGAAGATTCGATTACAGAAGATGAAGAGGGCATACGGCAAGACACACAATATCTACAATAAGAAATGCCTATCCACACACACAAAAATAAGACACTACAACACAGTAATCAAACCAGAAGTACTATACGCAAGCGAGACACTTACACTTCATACAAAAACGGCATAGAAAACATACTAAAAGAAGAATGCAAAATTATGAGGAAAATTCTCGGTTCAAAACTGACAGAAGGATACAGACTACATTATCGAAAGACCACAGAAAAAATGTCCAACGTAGCGGGGGACATAAGAAAAAGAAGGTTGAATTTATATGGACATATGAGTAGACTCCCACCGACAAGACTCACTAACAGAATTCTTGCATACATATAAGGAGTCAAGTCAACAATACCATGGATCACACCAGTCAGAGCTGATCTGGGAAAGGCACAAATGGGTCCGACAGAGATTGAGGATAGATGATAGAATAGATACATATGTGGAACGTTGCATCTGAGAGCGAAGTTTAGAGTAGATCGGGAACAAAGTGGACGGAGGAAAGAGAATCCACGGAGAAAGGATGAGTATGTATGATATGTATATATATATATATATATATATATATATATATATATATATATATATATATATATATATATATATATATATATATATATTTTTTTTTTTTTTTTGAGATTTTCTGTCAATATTAAATTATTATTTTTTTATTGATTTGTTTACGTTTCAGTTTAATTACAAACCATTCTTAGAACAACTCTACGATATACATTATTTAAAAAAAAAAATACAAATTTATATCTAAACATTTTTTTCCAATTTTCAATTGACACATTTTTGACTTTGATATATTTAAAAAAAATGTACCTTTATATTTTTTGTTTTTTATTATAACCTAACATTTTTGGATTTTTCACTCAAAAATAATGAAAATTTATTATTTAATGATGTCATTATATATACAACGTAAATTATCAGTATTATTTCTGAAATTGATAGTATTATTTGTTTTTTTTTATATATAAATCATTTTCTTTATATTTTTTTTAAATCAAATTTGTTTATGTTGTTAAAATTAAAGTTGTGTTCATTATCTATGGCATGTTTTGAAAGCCCTTAGTTACGTTTGATTCTAGGTTTCTAATGCTTTTTTTACGTTTATTATTTTGTTTTTTAAATATTGTTTAGTTTGGCCAATATATGAGCTTGGGCAATTTAAACATTCGATTTTGTAAATTAAATTTGTTTGTTCCATTTTGGGTGTTTGTGGTTTTAATTTTCTAAATATTTGTTTAGTATTATTATTGGGTATTTCAGCTATGTTTATATTATATGGTTTAAGAACTTTTTTATTTTATTATTTATTTCTAGTATATGTGGTAAAGGTATGTAATTTTCATTTTTAGGTTTATTTGTTATGCTATTATTGTTATATATTCTATGTTTTCTATTTTTAATCACCGGTTCGTAGAATTTTTTGGATATTTATCTTCTAGTGTTTTTTTTTATTTACATATTTTGCTCTATTTTTTGGATTAGTTAAATTAACAGCTCTATCAATTAAAGAAATAATAACACTTTTTTTATATTTATTTGGTGTATAAGATTTAAAATTGAGATATCTTCCACACCATACTGGTTTTGTATACCAATTTGTTTTGATATTGCCATCCTTATCATACGTGATGTTAATATCCAAAAAATTTATTGTTTTATTTTTTTCTTCTTCATGAGTAAATTATTTAGTTATTTTTAGGTATGCATAGTTATGCGAAATTATTAATAACTTGTGTTTCAACATATTCCACAAGTAGATTAGCAATAGTTGCTGATATTGGTGAGCCCATTGCTACACCGACCGTAAATTTGGGAGTAAAATTGTTTATCATGTATATATATATATATATATATATATATATATATATATATATATATATATATATATATATATATATATATATATATACTATTGTTGGTCATGGCATCATATTGACGTGGGTTGGCTTCCAAAAAGTTTAAAGGATCTCCTGCAATGTACGACCGTGCATTATCTTGTTGAGAAATTGGAACTACCAACCGGTTAAAGTAGGAAAATACAGATAGATCCTACTATATGGATATTTTACTAGATAAATCCACTACTTCTTCAAGGTTACGTTGTGCTGTCATATTGTCTCTAACGAAGATTGGATGTGACCTACTTCCTTAAGCAATAACCACTTATATCACCACACTTACTGTTCGAAGTATATATCGTTTAACATCGGACTGAGGTTGATATCCCTTTCCACATCCCCCCTCTAACCCATAATCAATCATCATGATCACCTAAACAGAATGCAGATTCATCAATGTTGTTCTTTACACTGTTGCAATCATGCATTCCAAGCAATACCATGCATACCAAGCAATTCCATGCATCTGTCCGCTTCCTGGGACAGCGTGTAACAGACTGATTAGAAAACCATAGCGACCAGGTCGTTCCACTTGTTGGATGGTACGACCCCGTGTGAACGCCCAAATTAAACTATCTTGATCATTGAGTTGCGCGTTCTAGGTCGCGCCACCCAGAAGACCTTTAATAATATTATAATGCATCCCTATCTTCTTTTTGTATGTTGTTTTTTAGCAAATTTAGCTTTTTTTTCTTTTTATTGTAGGTTTTGAAGCAAGCGAGTGGAGATAGCTCTTTAAGCGCCTCACTGCCCGCCACAAAGGTTACTTTAAACATTGATGTAAAAAGTAATGAGTCAGTCCCAATATTTATTAGTTCGAGTGGTGGCGTGACCTTTATTTTTTAATTTACACATGCACAGAACTAATTACGTTCGGAGATTATCGGGTGTTAATTTCAAACTCTCGCCTGACATTTAAAAAAATGTTTTCGTTGTGTATGTTCACGCCCAACGTAGTTAATTGTTGCTCAATCTGTGGTAGTTCGCTTAATCCTCCGTCTATGGCAAATGAAATTTTTCGGTTTTTCGTTATCGAGTTGCGACATTTACGCCTCTATTACCGCTCCTAATTAACGTCGAGTTCAGAGAGCCTAATGTTACGACCCGACCATTAAAAACCGAGTTAATTTCTTCAGATATAACGGCGTTTCGGAACGTATATTCTAATTTATTATGATAATATGATAATGAAATTGTTGGCGTTATTATTATGATTTTAAGATTCCTTTTTCAGTTCGTATTTTTTTTAAAGATGCAGTTTTAAAGTAGCAGGGGGGTTATTTTAAAATTTCTCAATTAATAAGTTTGTTAAAGTGCTACAAACAGTATGTGATGAATTCTTCTGTTGAAATACTAAACTTGAAGAGATTTACCACTTTACAACACCAAAACGCTTTTTTGAACTGCTCGACGCACGTTTCGCTAACCATGTTAGCATCATCAGAAGATGATTTAATCTAAGATTAAAATATAAAGAATTTATGGGCTCTGGAAACAATCATCGAGCTGCGCTGGGGGATTTTATGGTACCCTGCGTATTCCCCGGACTTGGCCACTTGGCACATAACGGAAACAATATGGCCGATATGCAATGAAGTTAGATGCATATCGCTTGGTGTTGCCAATATGAAATTGAAAAAATACTTTTTGAAATATGAGAGTGGTCCAACTTAGTTGTTTGTATATATTTATATATTTATATATTTATATATTTATATATTTATATATTTATATATTTATATATTTATATATTTATATATTTATATATTTATATATATTGTCACCCTCACTATGTGTTGGAGGAAAAAGAAGGGGAATCATTTTGCATAAGAAAAAAGCAAAAAGGGCTCTGGAAACAATCATCGAGCTGCGCTGGGGGATTTTATGGTACTCTGCGTATTCCCCGGACTTGGCCACTTCAAATTTGTATCTTTTCCAATTCTTGCAACATTACCTGGTTGATAGTTGCTTTACGTATCTTGAGAAAATTTTGTGTGAAAAAAAAGGCGTCAATAACTTTATTACATCCAAACCACTTTTTATTACATTACATCCACAGTTTTTTTGGATTCTGGATGTCTGGATGTTGGGTCTTTTGGATGTCGGATTCTTCAGTTGCCTGAAAGGAGGTGATTTTTTTTTATAAATAAATGTCAAAGGTAGTAAAAAAGGTCGATAATGAATTTGAGGACCCAATATGAGTATGTTGGTTGACAGAAAAGTCTGTTGAATTCAACAAATGTAAATTTCTTTATTTTCTTGGTCTAAAGCAGGCGTAATACTCCTCGATTATGGTCTTGCCTTTTGTCAGGTAATCTATGACCACCACACCATGAAAGTCCCACAATACCGTAGTCATGACGTTTCCTGCACATGGAACAGTTTTCGCTTCTTTTGATGCCCTCTCACCTAGCGGGGCTAGTTGATCAAAGTTTCGCTTGATGTCCCATAACATTAAGAATATGAATCGGATTGAATTGATTCTTACTCTGTTCGGTTCGCAATTTACTCTTCTCCAAAAGGTCTAGCGGTGTAAAAACGATCCGAGTACAAGTTTAAAAGTTATTGTCGAAAATGTATTGTTGCTCAACGTGCCCCAGTAGTGGGGCTAGTTGCGTATGGGTATGGGGCTAGTTGAGCAATGGCTAAAATGGACTTGATGACTGTATAGAATGATCTGAATATAAAATAATTGTAATCAACATACAAATATTTATTGATTGTGATTATTACATACTCATATTGTTATCATGTCTATGGAACGAACGAAACGAAACAAAATTAAATCTTTGGGTTATTAATACACTTTTTATATTTAAAATTAGATATTTAAGAATAATTATAACGCAAATAAATATTAAATTAAAGTAGTATCTAATTATGAGATCAAGAATATTGCTAGATGATCACAATTAATACAAACATATCTCCTTAAAGTAATCCTTTTAATATTAAACGGTTTGGCTGTAGCATTTACACTCATTTTTTCAAATCACTCAATTGTTGACTATTAATACTATTATCAATTTATATTATAGTTATATGATACTATTATATTTATATTATAGTTAATCTATTAACTAATACAATTATCAATCTAAGTAATTTCAATTAGTAAACTTTGTGTTTAATCATCACATGCACAAATTAATTGAGGGGTATTAATTAAAAAAAAAATCTACAATGAACATCTAGTGGGGCTAGTTGAGCAAGCATTGTAGGCGCGTTGTTCAAGTAGCCCCAGTTGAGGCAACAACAACAAAAATGAAAATTAGGTTATAAAAAAATCATAAGAGTTAAAAATATATAACCATCAATAATCAAAAGAACAATAATTAAGTAATCTTTAAATATTTACGTGGTCCTTATTAAGTGTTTTTATACGAGTATAGTAGAAAAATTATGATGACCTGTAATATTTTTTTACGCCGAAAAAAAAAACAAAGCGTTTTATTTTATCGCAGCAGCGGACAGCAATTGACAGCTATTCTATCTATTCCCCTTCCATAACCCCTTCTTTTCGCCATTTACACTTTTGTTGTAGGTTGCTTAGTTTTCGAGATATTCCGATTGCACAACTTGCCCCTATGATCAACTACCCTACTTCCACACATTATTTAGAGTACTGCTTCATATTTAGCATGTATCGGTGAATCCATGTTTCACGTAGTGTTATAAAATATCAAAGACGCTCAGCAGAATCACATTTAAATAAGTCTAAACACCCTTGAGAAGTGTCTTTTTGTCATACCTAACAAATGCCATAATCATTTGATCATACACCATCCGCGGATCTCTCCTAGTGTTCCTCTAGAAGTGTTCAAACGACTCCTAATTTATAAAGAACGATAATTTCGACCTTTAACCTTAACTCCGAAGGTATTGCGGAGTTATTTGCTATTTAAAATAAAAAAGAAGAAGACAATTCCGAACTACACATGTAATTAGTAATCATCACGACTCCGTTTTTCTTTATAATTCAGACAATTAATTTCAATCCAAAAACGGAGAACATTTAAATTAATATCAATTATTCAAAAGCCGTCGTAAAATATTAAATTATTTACGTTTGAATGTCAAAAGAATCACTTGATTTATATGGTAACATAATTGGCCGTATAAAAAGATAAAGCGTTTAAAAGTCGTGGCACGTAAGCGTAACGCTTTTAGTAGCTCGCATTAATTATCCTACGATATATTTTAGATTTTTATTGTTTCCTGGCGTAATATAACCCATAAAACAATATGTGGATAAAAAATCATATTTATTTGGTGACTTCTCTCCATTCTTCCCTATCCCTCGCTCTATGACCCCCTGTTTCTGATTCAGTTGACTTTTCTATGAGCTTAGGGGAGAAGGGGGTCAAGTAACCCCACAGGACAATTGAACCGGTGGACTTAAAAATTCAATAAAAATGAATAAAAATAAAACGTCCTCTTAGAATTGTTCTAATATGATAACCCCTGATGTCCAACATTTGGAATCATTGTGATGATTTAATTTTGAAAAATGCAAATTTTTGCGTTTTGTGTGTATAAAATGTTTAAATAATATTTCAATTTTCAACATTTCATTTCAGTTTCATTCAGTTCATTTTCATTTCAGTTGTAATCTATATTTTACAATTCCTAACTTGATTTATAGTGAAATAATTTTTTATTTACTAATTATCGCAATAAAATTAGATGGGGTCAAGTGAATCATCCATCGTAGGGACGGTTCAACCATCGAAAGTATCAGACTTTCGCGCGCATGTCGACCTCACACGAAAAATAGTTATAAAGCTAAATAATGTAGCATTTATTATTGTGATATTTTCTAGCGAATAGTTTATTCATTAACGATTGTCAACATTATTCAATAATTGTGGTATGTAAAGAAAGATCGAATTATTATTATCATTCAAAAACAACAGTTAATAAATAGTTAATTATTTTGTTGATCATATAAAACCATTTTTGCTAAATTGAGGTTATAACCTAACAAAATGATGACATTCAATGTATAGTAGATGTTTTTACAATTTTTTTTTACTTCTGCTAATTTCAGTATCCTATAAATATACTAATTACATTGAAATTTATTGTTTTATAGATATTAAAATGCACCGTAAACGTGTGAGGAAATCTAGCCCTGGTGAAGTATCCACTGAAATCTACGAAACGACATGTAAAAGAATTTTGGAATCTATAGAGACAATAAAAAGTGTTGCTAAATTATTTTATCTTTCTTACACGACATTTCGGCAATATCTTATAAAATTTAAGAAAGGTGAAAATTTGAATGCTGAATACCATCCTCACAAAAAGGTTTTCAAGCCTGAACAAGAACGTTTATTAGTCGACTACTGCTTAACATCTGCTAAATTATATTTTAGATTAACAACGATTGATTTAAGAAAGTTGGCATATCCATTTACTTTTGAAAATAATATATAGTATCTTATTAATATAAAGTATTATCGGGAGTCACGTTAGCTATGGTGTCTAAGGCGTTAGCCTTACGTTACGGCAGTTAATGTGAACCGGGTTCGAATCCCGTACTAGGCAAAAAAAGTTTTTCTAAAATTCTTGTGAATGTTTCTGGGTAAGAGTGTAAAATCTGACAAGGAATCACCCCTCAGTCACGCCAGTTCGAGGCTGGGTAAGGCCGGATGCCTTCCGAGAGGTTTTTTACGTTGGTCACTCGCCAGTCGGTAGGCTTCTCGAGATACTTTCGGTTAAGCACAAAACCAGGGGGGTGTGCTGACCGGGGTTTTCGGTAGCTGATGACCGTGGTCCGGAACCCACGTTAAGCTGTAGGTCCACCCGCTAAATAGCCTTCTCAGTTGCTGATGCGCCTCTAACCCCCAAACTTTACTTTTAAAGTTTTGGGGTTAGATTTTTAATTCAAAAAAATTCATTAAACTATTTTTGATTTAATTGACCCCCTCTCCCTTACTTTTGAATATTTCCTACTTTCTCGATTATTTTACATATATAAACAAATATGCTAAAGTGCCATCTTTTGGTATTTAACACGATTCTGACGTAAGTGATTTGAGAGTAGTGTAAGAACGAGTTTTAATCTCGACTAGAGTGCCTTTCTAATTTACTAAAACACCATATTGACGGTTAAGTTAACATAAATTTCCTTGCTTTTTTATTTTCCTGAGAGAAAACATGAGCTTTATTAATTAAATTTAGCACATCTGAAAGTATTTGTTTTTCTCTGCGAATTTGTATTTGCTCACATTTTAAATGTCGGAGATAAGTTTTGTTTTTATTTAAAATTGCGATTTTCATGGATTCCTCTGAACGAAAACGTGACAGGGGGATAAATCTAGGGATCTCGCCGACTAGTTAAGTGTCTTTATCGCATACTTTTCTAAAACACTGCCATGTTTGATGAACTGTATGTGGTTTGGTGTTATTTTGTTGAAAGATAAGATTGAAATGAGTCTGCAGCTACGATGCATCTACGATGGATTTTAACGTTTTAGTTGCATAAAGGATTCCATGTTAGGCTCTTCTCGTCTCCTAAACATATAACCCCCCATATCAAAATGTCTGGAGTAATAGTTGTATGCCGTTTTATGTGAAAGCTAAACTTCGTTTTTCTCTCCGAACACATCTGACTCTTCTACACCCACCATGACTGTCTAAATAAGATATAGATTCACCACTAAAGCAATAACGTTCCATTCAAGGTTCCATTCAATTTCAGCTCAGCACCACCATGATGATCACGTTAGGATCATCATGGTGGTGTTGATGATGCTAATATTATGCGCGTTGTTGAAGTTGAAGTTTATAAAAGTTATTCGGTGTTTAGTGCTAAATCTCTTCGAGTTTAATGTTTCATATCGAAGGTTCCAATAGATGAATTGATAACGTACGAGGATTGATCAATAAGTGTTTGAAATAAAGATGTAATGTTCTTCACAAATTTATTTTTATTTTTCAATGTAGTCTCCTTTTAGGTCTTTTCTCAACGTTGGTGCCCTTTGTTCAACCCCTCGAAAAAATACAATTTTTTAAATTCCAAAATACGCTTCTGCCTTCGATTACCTCTTGATTTGAGGTGATTTTTTTCCTGCGAGCCATGTTTTTAAGTTAGGGAACAGAACAAAATCGCTGGGTGCTAGGTCGGACGAGTAAGGTGGGTGCGGAAGCAATTCGTAGTGAAGTTCGTGCAATTTGGCCGCGTCAATGAAAGATGAATGTGCCGGTGCGTTATCGTGATGGAAGAGCACTTTTTTCTTAGCGAAAAGAGCCTTGTCTCCTTAAATTTCTTATTGTATCTGTGCAACAACTCACTGTAGTCCATGATTATTCCTTTGGAATCCCAAAATATCGTGGCCATAACCTTTCCGGCTGATGGAACCATTAATGCCTTCTTCAGAACAGGTTCACCTGGAAAAATCCATTGTTTTGACTGTCTCTTGGTCTCTGGCTTGTAATAATGTATCCAGGTTTTATTAACTGTGACGACTCGACGTAAAAAGTCCTGCGAAAAAAAAACGGATTTCGTTTAAAGCGGTCCAAACACTGCTTTGACATTGTTAGTCGTACCCGCTTGCTGTCCACCGTGGGCAATCGCGGCACCCATCGGGCTGATACTTTCCTCACACCTATTTTATCATTTAAAATCTTGATTACCATTCCGTACGAGGCACCTACGGCCTCAGCTACGACGCGCACTTTCGTTCGACGATCAGCGAGAATCATGTCATGGAGCTTTTCGACGATTTTCTCCGTGGGGCCACGTCTGACGGGCGTCCTGGCCGTTTTTCATCGAAAACAGTTGTACGATCACGCTTAAACTCGTTAAACCAATATCTCACTATGATAACTTGACTTTTATTTCTTCGCATGTTTTTCCATCCAATAATAAAAAACATTCGTTTTTTATTTATGGATCGATATTGCTCTTTCTCCATTTTATCGAGAAATACAAAACACGAATGATACAACTGGCTGTCAAAAAAACTAACCTATGAATTTATCTGAAATTCAGCATGAGGTCGTTTAACAGTCTACAGTACACGATGGTAATGTCAGTTTCACTCGTCCATCTATTATCAAACACGGGTACTTATTGATCAACCCTCGTATTTCGTGTTGCGCCGTAAGGGGAATGACCCTAAAGATGATCAGTACACATCCCCATCGAAGCAAGTAAATGTCAATTGACTTGATCATCATCACCAGCCCGTGTCGATCCACTACAGGATGAAGGCCTCCTCAGCATGCTTCCAACTTTCATGGTCCTGGGCTTTCCTCTGCCACTCAGGTCCTATATACTTAACGATGTCATCAGTTCATCGAGTTTTCGGTCTTCTTCACGGACTTTTGCCATCCACTGCAGGATTGCCCTGGTCCACCTGTCATCCCATCGCCTCGCTACATGGCCTGCATTTGGCCTCCATTTCAATTGTTTCACTCTTCTAATGATGTCACACACCTTCGTTTGTTCCCCGATCCACGCGCAGGGCTTGCTGTCTCGTCTTGTAATTCCAAGCATACATCTTTCCATACCCTTCTGTGCTACCCGAAGTTTTTGATTTGACTGCGATGTGAGTGTCCAGGTTTCACTTCCGTATGGCGTAACGGGCAGGACGCACTGATCGAAAATTTTTCTTTTCAGGGAAAGTGGGAGTCTGCTCTTAATCACCATGTTGAGCCTGCCAAATGCCCGCCAGCTACACTTTACACTCCGACGTGTTCTTGTTTTGATGCTGTTATAGCAGCCCGTTGGTTTTTAAACACACTCCAAATGTTTGCTTTTAGTAGTAGAAATTGAACCAATTCCAAGCCAGAATAAAGTGTGAGGGAAAGCAAACACAAATGTTATGTTTTAAAAGCGCAATTTTAAACGGTGCAATGAACAATTTAAAAAAAAATATCTAGAAAACGGTACCCCGGAGCGACATTTGCAAGGTGTACATTTTTTTACGTAAAAAAAGGTGGACACAATAATATTTGTATTAAAAATGTGAATACATTAAGATGCAAAAAAGTTGTGTCCTTTCAAACGTAGAATAGTGTCGCAGACAGGCCTCTCTACAATCTACATAAAAATTATCGAGAAATTTACATTTTTTATCTTAACAAACCCCGCACTACCAGAATGTTGGTAGTGGAGGGTAAATTGAAGCAAATTGAAAATAAAATTATAACTTCAACACCTTGGTTACTATTAACTTTTGGACTAAGTTAAGTTGGGTTAAATCGTAATATTTTGCTCAAAAACTCTGCAGTTTTGATGTATTTTAATTAATTATTAATTAAATCGGACCTCATTATCATTAATGAGCAGACACCCTATATAAAGTCAAAGCAATTTAACAGAAATTTATTTGAAAACGCAATAACTTTCTTAACGACCTAATATTAGAAACAAATAAAAAAAACAACAAAACTGAATTCAATTAAATTTTTTTTGACATTTCTGTGGTGTGTCTAACAATTTGACACTGAATGTACCTAATTGTTTGTTATAATTATTCTTCTTTAGTGAAAGCATACATTCAATTAAATCTGGTACATTTCTATTTATTGGCCTTATTCTGTGAATTTATATTTGCATATGTTTAAGGGTTAAAAATAACATTTTTTTTTTAATTTAAATTATCAGCTTTCATGGATTGCAAACGTGATAGGGCAAAAACTGGTTCAACTGACTTTTCTACAAGACGAATTTGCCTTTGAATGGTTGGCACTTTCTCGAGCACTCCACATAGATAAACAAATGTCCCGACTTGTCCTTTTTCCGGTATTTAAGAAACATCTGACGTAAATAGTTAATTTAGCGTAGGTAAGAGTTTCATTCTCGTGTTTCTCGTGTTTCTTTCTAGTTTATTGAAATACCGTATTGGCAGTTAAATGATTCGTTACTGCATCATAGGGCTCACCTTTACTTTTTCAATTGACACCTACGGTTTGTTCTATCAATTAAATACGGTACGTATGTCACAAATCAAAGGATCTCGAGTAATAAATTCATCTCATTTAACTGGCATTTTTACACTCCCACTCTATATTGAACCAATGTTCAGTCAACGTGATTGATATACCTGACTGTTATAAGTACAAATTGTGCTTTAAATGAGCTGTGTTAAATAGTTTCGTGCCTTGTTAATTGGTATGGATCTTGAAGGGTTTTTAAAGTTCTGCCGATGGTATTGTTGTGAATGTTCTCATACTTCATATTATTATTAACAAGTTTCATATCATTTCGCTTGTTAGTTAAAAATATATAAATTTCTTAAAATAGATGAATTTATTGAGCAAATAATTTGCATTAAATATTATCTAAAATAAAAAATTACATTTCTTGTGCTGATGCGTTAAAACTGTTAAAGAACCGAACCGAAATAGGTAATGAAGCTGTTTCGAAAAAAACATGTTTAAAAGTGGTACAAGGACTTTCGTGATGATAGAGGGGCAATTGAAGGTGAATCTCGTTTAGGAAGACCTATCACGTGAACTAATGAATGGTAAATCAAGTGGGTAATCGTTGATTAAGAGAAAAATCGTCCAAATTTGTGGCAAAACAGTTCATCATTTTTATATCCCGAAAATTCACCACCCTACACCTAAATAATTATTTGTCAACTTTTCGCTAAAATTCAAACAGGCGCCGTATTCACCAGACATGGAACCGTATGACTTTTTCCTGTTCCTCAATTGAAGAAACAACTTCGTATGCGCGGTTTTGAGGCCATAGAAGCTATTGAAGTTCGCTTTCTGCTTTAAAGAAAATACAAATAACTGTTTTACAGGCTGAAGAAAAAGTTAGAATAAGCTTGAGCGGGGCTAGTCGAGCAACTTTTCGTTTAATCTCCCATAACTTTAAGAACATGCATCGGATTTAATTGAGTCTTACTCTGTTAGGTTCGAAATTTACTCTTCTCCAAAACGTCTAGCGGTGTAAAAACGATCCGAGTACAAAGTTTAGTGGGGCTAGTTGAGCATGGGTAAAGGGTTAGTTGAGCGATGGCTAAAATGGACTTGATGACTGTATAGAATGATCTGAATACATAATAATTGTAATCAACAAGCAAATATCAAAATTAAATCTTTCAAATCTTTGGATTATTATTACACTTTTTATATTTAAAATTATATATTTAACAATAATTATAACGCAAATAATATTAAATTAAAGTAGTAACTAATTATGAGATCAAGAATATTGCTAGATGATAAAGAATTCCAAATTATTAATCATTTTGGTCTCTATGGGTATGTATGGGTATACGCCACCCAGTGCGGTTGTTGTGTCAGTGTTGTGTCAATTTATTTAAATAACCTTTTACACAAACAGTCTGTTTTTTTTCGATCTGTTGTTTTCTGTTGACACAGTTTGTGGTAAGTAAATCATAAATATTATATTTTCTATAGTATTTTTATTGAAAACTTTGATTTTTGATTTTTTTAACGTTTATTTATCGGTTTCTTTCATTTTCTATTTAGCCCAAAATTAACACGCGATCTCATACTCGCTGTGCGTCTGAAGAAGAAGCGTTATATGAGGCAGCTGATATTTTCGACGACAAAGAGAGTGAAAGCGAGACCAAATCGGTTTTTGAAGAGCTTTGCCATTACGCTCACAAATAGAAGCTTACTCGAACTACGAGTGCTGCATCGATACTCGAACTATGAGTGCTGCATCGATACTCGAACTATGAGTGCCCACTGTCGAGCGTCCAACGTTTCTGTTGAGCCGGCGCCACACGATGCTACAAACACTCTAGAACGTTGGACGTGGCAGTCTAGTCGGAGCGCCGAGCGAGGACCCTCGGTCTACCTGTTCTCACTAAAATGATTATACCTCAATCAATTATTTGGAATTTTGACCTAAAATTGTATACACATATTTTCGAAGGTATAAACTTTTAATCAAAAATTAATTTTAATTAAATTTTTTTGACCCATCACAGTAGATATCCCTCTTGATCTCCAATTTGGTACTTAAAATATAAAAGATAGGCTTTTGTGGCTTCCTCGTATATAGATCTAGCTTGTGACTTTAAAATAATTCGTCCTCATATATAACAAAACTTATCCGCTGAATTTTTGCAAAACCGACGACTAGAACTTGCCAAATTATATAAAATCGACTCAAACACTTGGTGAATGTGTCCCAAAAAAGTAAGGGAATTCCTAGTCTACACAATCAGTAATGTTCGATTCCAGAAATGTGTACAGTGATTCTGCATATTAAAATTGCGTTAATAAAGATTGATCATTTTAAATATTTTTATGATTTTCGTTAAAAATAAATCAAATTTATGGATGGTAACTTCCTCTTGCGAGTTGCCAAATAAATCCTGCAAGATAAAACAGGTTCGACAACAGGACAAAGAAAGATTAATCGTCGAAAGTGGAATATCGAAAAGAAATAAGCCACTACTACCGTAAGAGATAATAAGAACGGTAAAATAATAATAACAATAAAAAGAAAAACTTTAATAAGGCAGGCGGTTGTCGAGGTGCGCCCAGTCCGTAGAGTCGTAAAAGTGTTCCCGCCTTCCCACGCACCAGGATTAGATGAGAATTTAATTAAACTGGAATGGCAGAAAACAGGGTTTTATTTAAATTAAATGAATGTGAGTTTATTTATGGGAAATGGCCTGGCACTAAAAGACTTATTAGTATTTTGTTAACCTCGACGCGTATGTTTCTAGAATTTTATTTAAAGTTTTTTTCTTACTTTTAATGTATCAAAACAGTGCTATATCATACAAGGGTGGTCCATGAATAAGGAATTACAGATAGGATAGGCAGACTACTAAGGAAACATAAGATCAGAACAGCCTATAACCCGCACAAAACTGTCGCAAACATCCTGGACAATGTTACAAGGACAATGAGGACAATGTTACAAGGACAAGGGCAATGTTAGACTGGAAAGTCATGGGGTGTATAGTGCTGCAACAGACCATACATAGGACAAACAAACAGACGAATATCGGCCAGAATACAAGAACATTAAAGCAACTTAAAAAAACAAAAAAACCACTTCCGCTCTGCTTCAGCACTATCTACAAACAGGACATTCAAAATCAATTTTGAAGGAGCCAAAGAAATAGCGAATATTGAAAACTACAAAGTCCGAACAATCAGAGAAGTCCTTGAAATAGAAGAAAGAGGCGAGCTAAATAGGCGAAACGACGCTCGCAACATTTCAAAAGTATGGAAATCGCTTTTGAAAACAGAAGAAAGGCGGCAACATGGCGGCGATGTTGAAAAATCAATAAACGGTCGCTCGGTAGCGTTATCGAGCGCCGCAAATAGTCCCGAACTACCCCGATATAATCTGCGCAGTCACCGGTCGGCTATAAAAGCGAGCATAACGATCCGTGAATGTCAGTTGGACTCTTCAGTGGAAGCGGACAACACTTGAAAATGCGCGAAACGTCGTGACTCTTCACAGAATCAACGGATCGACACTACCATCCGTGAAAACAGGAATAGAGCTAATGATTTGCAGAAATTTTTATCTGTTGCAGACAGCCAGTTTGTGTTATTCTATTTGTGTTTGTTGTAATTGTTTTATTAAATAGACGAACACGTTGAAAAAGTCTTGGTATCGCTGGAAAAGGTTGAAAAGAAATTGGCAACAGCAACAGGTTAGTGAGTATCGCACGAAATCCAGACTTTCCCTTATCTTCTTTTGCGTCCGCTAAACATTCTTATGTTTTAGGAAATAAGAAAATCATCATATGCTGAAAATGCTTCTCGTTATTTTCTGTAATATTTAATGCTTAACCAAATTTTAAAAAATAACAAAATTTTACACGTGTGAAATAGATAGCATTTCGATTTTACGGTGCAATGCCATCTAGCACCAATTTTGAAGGAGCCAAAGAAAGAGCGAATATTGAAAACTACAAGGTCCGAACAATCAGAGAAGCTCTTGAAATAGAAGAAAGAGGTGAGCTAAATAGGCGAAACGACGCTCGCAACATTTCAAAAGTATGGAAATCGCTTTTGAAAACAGAAGAAACGCGGCAACATGGCGGCGATGTTGAAAAATCAATAAACGGTCGCTCGGCAGCGTTGTCGAGCGCCGCAAATAGTCCCGAACTACCCCGATATAATCTGCGCAGTCGCCAGCCGGCTGCAAAAGTGAGCACAATGACCCGTGAAGGTCAGCTGGACTCTTCAGTCGAAGCGGACAACACTTGAAAATGCCAAATAAGATTTTGGCGAAACGTCTTGACTCTTCACAGAATCAACGGATCGACACCCGGAATGATTTAGAAACATTACCTTAAACATTATATATTGTTTGTGTTCTATTATGCATGTTCTATTAGCTGTAGTGACTTCGCCCTCATCAGTGTTATCCGTTGGTGTTTCGGTATGCCTGTCTGTCGCTGGAGTTTTGCTTATGATGATATTTTTGGGAATTTCCATATCGTCGGTAAGTTTAGTACGTCGTTTCTTTTGTTAAGATTTCTCTGATTCTTGTGTTGTAATATTTTTTGTGTGTTATTTGTTTGTAGCTATTGAAATTGATGTGCCTTGTTTCAAGATGATGTTGGAACAGAGCTAATGATTTGCAGACATTTTTAACTGTTGCAGAGAGCCAGTTTGTGTTACAAAACAACAACATTTTACACGTGTGAAATAGATAACATTTCGATTTTACGGTGCAATGCCATCTAGCACCAAAACGGGACGAACTTTTGCGTTAACCCAATATAATTTTACGAATACTTTCAGGAGCCACTCTGTACTGTACGATACAAATTCAAATTCAAAAAAGTTATAAATATTCCAATAATACTTTTTGATTACTAGTTTATCCCATTAAATCAGTGTTTTTTTCTTCTAATAACTACATGATTTCTATTTTCTTGTAAATGTTTTTTCCGTGCCCTGCCATTGAAAAAGATCGTGTTCGGATACTGCATCGGAAAACGAGACACACGAAGATGAAAGCCATGATTTTTATTAAAGTATTTTAAAGGTATCACGCCTAATTACCTGTCGTGCTAAGATTAGCGGTGCTGTCATTATTTGCAGAACCGTCCCGATGTGTATTCTAGTCCCGCTATCATCTCACAAGGTCGCTGCAATGTCGAATGTAGAAATTTATTACTTAAGTCGCGTTTAAATATTGCTTTGTGCTATAGCGATACGCAGGTCGATGCAAGAGTTTCTAATTTTGGAAACATTTTTGTGGTATTACTTTTTGCGGTCTTAGCGTCCGGGCCAAAAATAAGACACTCGGGTTTTTTGCGATTATTTAAAATTTTGTTCCATTTTATTCATGATTTCTTGTATTTAATAACTTGGTTTACTTAATGAAAGTTGTAACTGATGCTGACTGACTGAATGACTAACTAACTGACTGAATTGACATCGATGAGGAGTGTTATTTCCGAAATGTTTGCAAATAATGATTTTACGGAGGCCAGAAAGATAAGAGAGTTTTGATTAATTACAAATTAATAATGTTTATTCTCACCTCCTTTCTATAAAACTCCAATCATTAGACTGAGAAGAGCTTGATGATATTTGGAGGAAGTTTGCCCCATTCTTCCTTAATTGCCAGTTTTGATTCCTCTTGAGTTTGAAATTGCCTCGAACCTTTAGCCTAGTTCTGACTAACTGCGTCCAAATATTTTCGATGATGTTTAGATCTGGGAAACCTTTCTGGACAATCTAAAATACGAATATTATCCCGTTGAAAATATTCTTTAACAACCGGTGCCGTATTCACTGCTGAAATATCAAATTTTGGTTTGCCGTTGTTGCCATATATTTCCATGGTTGGATATGAATCATGTTTAATTAGTCCTGACTATTCATTGGCTGGGTAAACGATGTCAGGCTTTTTCTCATACCCCATGCCTGCCCAAACATTGACGATATTACCATCCATTTGTCGCTTTGAGGACACTTTTTCTTTCTTTCTTTCCTCCAATGCTTTGTCCCAACGAACATAGTCGCTAAGTTGATTATACTGAAGATTAATGTAAAAATACCCAAAAAATGAGATGATATATTTTTTTAGTTTTGGACGTTACGTCTTCGTTCTACTTTGGCTGGTGGTCATCAGATTAAATTGCTCATAGCTGTGCATGGACGCACAAGCTTCAAGTATGAATTTCGTGTATTGTTAAATATTTTTAAATTGATCATCAATAACTTGAATCTCAGGTAAAACTTTAGTTTTAATTTTGATCCCAATTTTTTTTTCATTGGCTACACGTTTTCTTTTCAAATCTTCTGATTCAGTTATTTGTAGATTTTTTTTTCGATGTACAATTTCTTCTAACAATTTTGAACGCGAGTTTTGCTAAGAATGAACTAAAGATGTTCGAACATCAAGTGTTGTATATATATATATATATATATATATATATATATATATATATATATATATATATATATATATATATATATATATATATATATATATATATATATATATATATATATATATATATATAAGGGAATACCCTCTTAATACCTCTTACCCTCAATACCTTGAATACCCTCTTAAAAAAAAAGGGAATACCCTCTTTATATATATATATATATATATATATATATATATATATATATATATATATATATATATATATATATATATATAAAGGGTATTCCATTAAGAGGTTTCGAATGTTGGAAACGAATAAAAGAAACGTTTCATAACATACCTGAGAGTTATTTATGGCAGTGCGAAGTTGGACAGTGTACAATTATACGTGGAATACAACATCTGTCAATGTCAATGTCAGGTTTCGAATGTTTTGTTTTGCTAGTCTTCTTATCTCAAACTTTGTTTATGTTATTCGGTTTCATTGTGGAATTCAGTACAATTTCAGCAATGGAGCGCTACACCGTAGAACAACGTGTTTACATTGTTAAAACGTATTTTCAAAATGGGTGTTCTGTGAGAGCCACATTTCGGCGAATTCGTAAATACTTTGGTGTATGCAATCGTCCGTCAGAAGTAACCATTCGCAAAATAGTGCGTAGATTCGAAACTACCGGATCTGTGAAAGATATCGAAACAAAAGTCCGGGAACGTCCTGCTCGTTCGGTTGAAAATATTCAGGCGGTTCGTGAAAGTGTTACTGAAAATCCACAAATGTCTGTTAACAGGCGCGCGCAACATTTGGGTATCAGCAGAACTTCAATGTGGCGAATTTTCAAAAAAGACTTAAGTCTACATCCTTACAAAATTCAGCTAACACAGGAGCTAAAGCCAGCCCACCATGGGCAACGCCGTGCATTTGCCAATTGGATCCTACAGATGAAGGCAAATGACAATAATTTTTGCGATAAAATCATTTTCAGTGACGAGGCTCATTTCCACTTAAACGGTTGAGTAAATAAATAAAATTGTCGCATCTGGGGCAATGAAAATCCTAGAGAAATCCACGAAATCCCGATGCATGCTCAACGTGTCACAGTTTGGTGCGGTTTTTGGGCTGAGGGTATCATTATATATATATATATATATATATATATATATATATATATATATATATATATATATATATATATATATATATATTTATATATTTATATATTTATATATTTATATATATTGTCACCCTCACTATGTGTTGGAGGAAAAAGAATATATATATATCGAAAATGTGCTTGAAACGGTTGCTGCAATAGCAGTAGCAGAAAAAAGTTTCAAATAGTAAAAAATCGACCAATGAGATCATTAATTTAATGAAAAAACGTCATACAATGAGGAATGCAGGAAGTCTTTTTGGCAGAGTCGAGTACGATGAGCTTTGCAAAACTATAACAAAACGTATTCGAGAGGAAACGCGTCTGTTCAACATGTAGCTAGTGCAACAAACACTAGAAGAAAACAAAGGAATAAATACAAGCTGAGAAATAAAAGGCCGGATTCGTTCCAGCCTGTTCCAACAAATGCATCCGTTAATCAAAAAATTGATGAACTCAAAGGCTATTTCAAATTATTCATGAATGAATACTAAGACTCTTTTGGCCATATTAAACGTAGTGGCCTGAAAATCCTGGATAGACTGGAAGATCCTGGAAGACGGACAAACCAAATTAAAAATCTAACTGGTACATGTCTCGAATGCGTTACCAAGGAAGCCAGAAATAAAGAACGCTCAGGAGTAGTCTGGATAATACGCGAACGGAATGTGTCTCCATAGGTCACGATTCTTCTGCAGATAAGAATACGAAAAAGAAGAAGACCATCGCACACCGCAATAATTATTCTTCAATTTTTCAAAGCACCGTATTTACAGGATATAGTCCGCGTGACTATTTTGACAAAAAATATGCGTCTTTGTCTGAAAACACTTTTTTTTCGTAATGAATCACAAATTTTACAGCATTATACAGTTTTGCAGAATCATACAGTTCTACAATATTAAATTGCCGAATAACTGAATTAAACTCATAAACTGGGATAAAACCTCTAGAAGATTAAAACATTTTAAATATAAAAGAGTGTATCAAACAGTTAATGTAACTAATGTCTTAATGATTGTGACGTCACAATCAGTACAGTAAACAATAAGACATACATATTTATATATATATATATATATATATATATATATATATATATATATATATATATATATATATATATATATATATATATATATATATATATATACCACTGTCATTAAAAACTATTATTGTCGATGTAAATATCGTTGACATACACAAAAAAACATATTTACTTCCTATCTTTGCTTTATATATAGCAACATTTTTATATTTTTAAAATTTTGTTCGTTAGACAAATTTATTACAGAAAAGAATCACTGAGAAATGTGTCTCCGTTTGGCTTTTTGTTTTTTACCCAGTGATTCTTTATTTACATAAAGACAGAGATTTTTGATATTTTTTTAGTTTTAGATCGTGGCGAAAAATCCAAAAAAAAAAGAATAAAAAACAGTTTGACGCCCAAAATCAGTAAAGATTTGCTAATAATTCTGAGATTCTGAATATCCTGATCAACTTTTTCCCTTTTCCAGTATTTTAACTCGTATTTGATCAAATAAAAAAACACTGAAAGAAAATAATAAAACTTAATTATATTGAAATTTTTGGAAATTTCTATGGTGTGTCCTAGCATTATCATACTGACTTATAAAGGCGTAGGTGAAGATCTTCGAAGAATCGAATAACATCGTATAACTAAAAATTATTAAAACAAAATTATTAAACGATATACGTTGGAAATGTCATAGGTACAATGTCAACAGCTACTATAACAATACAGCTACAATTACAAATTATTAATTACTATTCATATAGAAGCCCATTGTTCAATAGAATTTAGACTAGTATCAATTTTTTTTCTTTATACCTTTTCCGGAATATTTCTGAAAGTATTTTTTTCTGACGGTCATTCAGAGTGTTTGTTTTAATGGGTCAAAACTAGATCGATAAAATTGGCCTTCTCAATTCAGACTCATACATATTTATGATGTATCGGAATACTGAATTAATGACAATGATTTTTTTGTGTGTGATGTATTATGATGTAGAAACGGAGATTTATTTAGTTGACAAAGCAGGAGCAAAGAAGAAGTTAATTTGTTAAGAAAACTGAGTGGCGGGGTTCCAAATTATTGCTGCTTTTGAAATATTGTTAGATGTACGAAGCCTGCGACAAATCCAACCTTACTTTCTGGTTTTTGTTACTCTTTTCATTTATTCCATATATATATATATATATATATATATATATATATATATATATATATATATATATATATATATATATATATATAAATACACATACTGGGTTTGGACAGGTTTTGTTTTTTGGCGATAGCATTCGAACATAAATTTGTCTCGAAATTCTATATGCCCTTGGAAAGGTAATGTTTTTGGCTACACTTTTGTCGAAGAAAATTATTTTATAGCTTCAAAAATAAATTATTATTTTTGAAGCTATAATTATTGATTGATTTGTCCGTTACTTTGTGATAGTTCATTATTTAAAAAGGAATAAAACAATTTTTTACTTTGTTTGTGTATATATATATAATAATAATAATAATAATCGTCTTTATTTGGAAATGCATCAATACATAGAATAAGTGCATTGCATAGATAGCATAAGGCAGCGAAGTTTACCAAATGCTACTCTTACACTTAACCGCCGAACGCTTTACATTATAAAAGTCTTAGAATAGGAAAAACAAACAAAACAACGACCTAACCAAGTTACAATTCTAACAAGACTCATCAACAGAATTCTTACGTACATACAAGGAGTCAAGTCAACAGTACCATGGATCGTACAAGTCAGAGTTAATCTGGGAAAGGCACAAATGGGTCCGACAGAGATTGAGGATAGAAGAACGTACAGACACAAAATACATATGTGGAACGCTGCATCAGAGAGCGAAGTTTCGAGGAGATCAGAAACAATATATATATATATATATATATATATATATATATATATATATATATATATATATATATATATATATATATATATATATATATATATATATATATATATATATAGAGATATCTCTTCTCCCAGTTTGTTACAAGATTCTATCTCAATGTCTACTAGACAGAGCACAGGGACAGTTAGAACCTAACATTGGTGAATATCAATCAGGTTTTCGACCGGGCCGATCCTGCCCTGAACAGATCCTGAATCTAAAGTTGATTCTAAGACATTAAAAACTGCACAATAAAAATCTCGTCTGTACATTTGTGGATTTCAAAAAAGCATATGATTCTATTGATCGCGAATCTTTATTCCGAATCTTGAAAGAACAAGGACTAGATCTGAAAACGCTGGCAATTATTCAAGCAACGTTAGCTAACACAAGGTCAAAAGTTAAATTCATGGGTGACATCTCAGAGCCCTTCGAAATTAAATCTGGAGTGAGACAAGGGGATGGACTCTCGCAACTCTTATTTAACTGTGTTCTAGAAAAAGTAATACAGGAGTGGCGTGAAAAAAAGTCGGCCTTGAATATTGACCAGCCCATTAAACTGGGGAGAACCAACATCAAAATTGATTGTCTGGCATTTGCTGATGATCTAGCAATTTTAGCTCAAGATGTATTAACGGCACAGATATGTCCATAGAATTTGAACCTTCCTTATTTTATGCTACGTTGGACATTCTTTCTGTATATATATATATATATATATATATATATATATATATATATATATATATATATATATATATATATATATATATATATATATATATATATATATAAATAAATAAATCTTTTAAATGTTTTTATCTTGTCTCAATAATAATAAAACAATTTTAGAAGGTAAAAATACAGTATATTAACTTACAGTATTTGTAAATGCTGAACCAACTTTTCTCCTTTATTTCAGCATTTCTGTCGTTACCCCATCATTGCCTGAACTCTTGTTATTTTGAGGTTATAAATAATATTTATTCATAACAATTTAAATTGCTTGAGCTTTTTTTGTTACCTAATCCTTGAACGTGCAGTAGTGGGCAAACTTAATCGTACTACTAAATTAGTACTTATCAGTAGTAAAGTTGTGCTTTCGATTGAATGTTGCTTTATCAAAAAATGACGGGAAATGATATCGAAGTAATCGATTGGACTGGTCGCGTAGGATGACGTTTGAGATAACATCCAGTCTCAGAGCCCTCGCGCACATGCCTTATCCGCCACGGTAGATAACGCGGAAAAGTCATAATCGCGCATTTTTGTTGACTTTGCCTACACGTCAGCCACCAACCGTAATAATAAATTACACGTTCCGCCGGTTGCGTTATCGTTATTAAACATTTCGTCGTCCATTTGCGCTCGTTTTAAATAAATTTGCAATGTTAATAATCCCTATCTGCCCGTCTCCCTCTTTTCCTACTTCACTCTTTGCTCTTGTTTGACAATGACGATTTTTTTATTTATGCCTTTAAATTTTAGTTGCGCCTTTAATAAAACTTACAAATAATCCCAACTTCAAGGCAGATTATTTTTTTTGCTCCCCCAGGTTTTTCTTCACATATTAGATTTTACATTGTTTTATATTTATTATTTCAATTCTTTGATGTCTTCTTCCACCTAGTCCTTCTTCTTCCTCTGCATCCCTAATTAATTGGGTTCTCTGTACTGTCTTCCTCATATACTATTATGATCAAAAAATTAATCCAAATTTGTTTTGTGCCCTTCAAAGTAATCCCCTGTAGTTACAAAACACTTATTGCAACGTTTTTTTTTACTCTTCAAAACAGATTTTATACTCCACTTTGGATATTTCCTTCAAAAAGGCACAGAACTCTCTTAAAAGGCTGCTGTGAATTCAAAACGATGTCCACGAAGGGGTTCCTACAGTCGAGGAACAGGAAAAGGTCACACGGTGCCATATCTGCCGAATGTGGTGCTGGACTAGTATTTTTTTATTTTTAGCGAAACACTGACAAATAATTATTATGGTGTACGACGGTACTTTATCGTGATGGAAAAACCAAGAATTATTTTTTCACAAGTCTGGTCGTTTTGCCTCTGATACTTAACAGGGGATTACTCAGTACAAAATCCTTGATTTTGATAATTTTCGTCGAATGATGTTCTTCTTACTTTATCATCACTAAAGTCCTTGAAGTATTTTTAAACAGTTTTTTGCATAGCTTTATTTCTGTAACACAATAAATTTCGTTTTTATACCGACAAAAATCTTAATAATTACATAAGATTATAATTTCTATCTTAACCAGTAAAATTATATGAAAGCTGGGTCAGATGAAGGACAGTCATACCAACATAAAATTAATCATAAATTATTAGTTGAGTTTTTTTTTAAATATTTAATTTTTTGATTGGTTTTTGGTTGACTTATTTTACAATTTTTTTACCTTTACATTTTGAATTACAATCTGAATATTGACCAGCCCATTAAACTGGGAGATCTAGCAATTTTAGCTCAAGATGTATTAACGGCACAGAAACAGATTGAAAGCCTAAAAAAAAAAACAGCAGAAAAGGAAGGAGTCCTTTGAAAAGGGAGGAAATTTTCTTTGAAAAGACACAATACATGACCTGCAACAGACTAAGAACACCATTTCTAAAACAAAATATGGTAACATCAGACGAGTCTCTCAATTCAAATATTTGGGTGAAATAATCATGGAAAATGAGTTGGAAAAAGCGGCTAATAAGGATAGATGTCAAAAAATGGAAACGACATTGAGACTTACACAAAATATTTACAACAAAAAATGCCTATCTAAAAACACAAAACTCAGACATTACAACACAGTTATTAAGCCAGAATATCTATATGCTGCAGAAACGCTCATTTTGAATAGAAAGAGGGACATCGAGGACATTGAAAAGAAGGAAAGAAAAATCCTAGGCCCCAAACAAATAAATAGCACGACATACCGACATCGAGAAAACCAAGAAATCAAACAATACACAGATATACATAGCGATATGAGAAAAAGAAGACTTAAGTTTTACGGACACATAAAACGGATGAATCCGAGTAGGCTAACTAGACAAATAGTCGAATTTTATGAAAATAGGAGTAGAGCTAAAGTAGAAATAATTAAATGGATTGCTGCAATTAAAGAGGACCTAAGATCAGCAAATATTACACAAAGTGAAATTCAGGATAGAGGCTATTTCAGACACAAGGTTAAGGTTTGGAAGGTTGGCCAGCGAGAAAAATGTTAATTATTTGTTATTCATATATATATATATATATATATATATATATATATATATATATATATATATATATATATATATATATATATATATATATATATATATAATACAATAAGAATACTATTTAGAAAAAAGGGTTTCAGGTAATAAAAGTTCTTGGATTTCTTAAAATAAAATAGTTTTGATTGATTGCGCGGTTGGCTCTTGGTGAAACATAGTAACAATGATAATAATTAGAACACTTGGTATTTGTTTCACAATATATTCAAGATATTCTCTAACATGTTTCGGCCCATGTTTGAGAATGGTCGCGAGGCCGAAACATGTTAGAGAATATCTTGAATATATTGTGAAACAAATACCAAGTGTTTTAATTATTATCATTAAAATAAAATGCAACTGCTACAAAAATACTTTTCTTATCATTCACCCGTCTTGATAAATATTTGAAACACAAAATAATCACAGGATAAAATGAATTCGAGAATGTCATTTAAAAAATAATGTGGTCAACAAATAAGAGTGTTGAAATATATTGATAAGTTTGGTTCGTATTTTATCAGAAATTTGTTGTTATTGTTTGATTGGCATTTTTAGTATAAGTTTTCTGTGTATACAAACATTTTAAAAACAATCGGTCGTACTAGACATTGTACTGACAAGGAACGCGGATTAATTTTGCAATTGCGAGAACAGAAATAATCTTATAAATTTATTTGTCGAACTTTGAAAAGATCCCCATGCATTGTTTATTCAAAAATAAGTTGATTTTGACTAGTTTGTCCTTGTTATTCTACTTTCATTATTTTCGTTGTTATAAATACATTGAATGATATTTTATCTTACCCCTTACTTTTTTAGTCGCGAAATGGCTTTAGTGGTCGAAGCGACCATAATTCAAACTCTTCTTATTTGATCATCGATTTTTTTATGAAGAAATTAGTCCACGTTAATTTACCTATGAGAATAGATTTTGACATAGAAAAACTACCCAAAGCTTAGCCTGTCTTCAACATTAACATCGTTGTTATTTTGATAAATCTTGTTTATGAACTCTTGCTAAGTTAAACATTTTCAAACTTTCCGAAGCTGTCTCGAAGATTATCAGTGTCGCGTATGGTGTCTAAAACAATTTACTGCAGTGCATATAAGTCGAACTTGAAGTTTTTCGAACGTGATGCATAAAATTTCCATCTCTATCGATTAAAAGGGCCCCAAGACGAAACTTCTCGAAATAATTTACGAGGTTAAACCTCCCGCCGGGAGATATCGCGCGGAAAATCGTATTAATCTTGCATGAAGAAGATTTCGGCTGCTCAAAAACTGTTTTTACCGACGAGGGCTTCCCCTAACCGGGGAGAATATACTTAAGGAATCGCTTAGGGGTTTTCCTCGCGGTCCATTTCCGGTTTTGTTTCGATTTTCGTAACGATTTCGTTTGGTTTTAATCTTGCATGATGTAGCATTTGCAAATAACGATAGTTTTCTTCGGGGGATTAAACGTATTTGTCATCGGCAAAGCTGTTTTCTGGAGAATTTGAATTCCGTTAAAAATTATTGAGGTCTATCTTAATGGTTGTATTCTTGCGGAAATCCTTCTTCTTCGTATTCTTCTGTATAAAAGACCATCTAGTGTGTATCCAATATCTATGGATAACACTAGATATCACAGATATAGGCTAAAAGAGCAAAATAATGTGCATATGTATTAGACAACCCCAAATTTTAAGAAAAATAATATCAAGGCTGAATTATCTATATAAATACCAGGTGTCCCATTAAGGATGGATCGCGGCCGTATTTTGAAAACTATTTATCCCACAGCTTTGGGGAAAAAAATTGTACTAAAAATGATCATGAGAAATTCACCAAAAATATTTTTAAGCTTCTAAAACGACCGCAAGAGGGCGTGACGAGCTAAACATTTTAAATTTTTTTTTTTTGTGTATTTTCAAGTGTTAGCTGGTAACGAAGATAATAATAATAACAACAGTCAAATAAAATTAACAGCACAACAGTATAATAATTAACAGAATCTGAAAGAAAAAAGAATCTAAATGTTCAAAATGCCTTCCATCCTTAGAAATGCAAAGATTTATTTTTTGACGAGTACTAAAAACGGCAGCTTCAATTTCCACTCTTGAAATGCTGGTTATTGAATTTTGAATTCTTTCAATCATGTTTTCTCGTGTGGTAGGACGAGTTTGAAAAACAAGGTCTTTTAGTCTTGCGCACAAGTAAAAATCGAGAACTGTCAAATCCGGTGAGCGCGCCGGCCACGAAAATAAACTACCCCGTCCTATCCAACGATTTGGAAACGAGGCATCCAAGAAGTTTCGAACCACCTGCGAGAAGTGGGCAGGGCATCCATCATGCTGGTACCACATTTGTCTTCTTGTTTCCAACGAAACATCTTCCATTAGTTCTGGCAGTCCATTTTGAAAAAAATTTAAATATGTTTCACTATTCAAATGTCCATTGAAAATAAAGGGACCAATAATTTTGTCTCCCAAAACACCACACCATTAAGATTCGATGAACGGATGTCTTGCTAACACCTAATTTTTCAAATATTTGTCTGATACTTAAATGGGGGTTGGTTTCAACATAAGCCAGAACATTTACTACATTATCTCCATTACGAATCGAACGTAACCTGGTGCGGACTGGATCTGGATGCACAATTCCTGTTTCTCGTAAGCGTCTTGCTAGACGTGTAAACACCTTCTTCGAATAATGCCTTCTTTCGGGATATTGACTTGCATATTGCCGCTCTGCAATACATGCATTTTCAAAACATTGGAAATACACCGCTAACATGTCATAGGCCTCGTTATTCGTAAAAGGCATTGTTAGATATTATTATAATAATTATTAATAATCAATAAATGCAATGTTGAAAATGTAATGCATTTCAAAACTGACAAGTTAATTTGACTGTTTTTGTTTGTTTCCATGGTCCCCTTCTTACACTCTTTGTGTAATGTACCTAAGGATTGCATGCGTTTATTTGGAAACCCGAAAACGCATAATTTCATTCATCCATTCATTTAGTTTAAAAGAAAGAGTAGGTACATTTATTAATGAGTGATTTCAATATTCTGTCAAGTAGTATTTAAGCATCACAAAAGAGAAAATGCAACAATTGGGGAAAGGCATTTTTTCCCCTTATGTAATTAAATTAGAAAATATTATCAAGGTCTGGATTAGAACATTTATGATGATTGATACTGAATAGATAATATTATTTTTTAAATAAAATTGTTGCGGTTGCGATTGCGACCTAAATATTAAGACCAATTTTTAACTTAATATTACTGTAAAAATTAAAACTAACTGATTTTTTTCAGAAAAATCGAAATATCTCTTGACATGTCAGATATATCGATTTCGGGTTTTCACTGGGCGATTCCTCTTTAAATTACCTTTCTTGCCATGTAGTAAAAGCTGTACCATTCCATTTGAACAAACTGAACAAAACTTCAAAAAACTATTGTTGAATGTAACGCCACCTCGCCGTTTCATTTATAAACTAAATAATTTATCTCCCAGATTATCTAAATAGGTAAAACTCCCCTCCACTTCTTTATTCGCGAAATTACGACAAAATGTCATAAAACAAAGTTGTAGGAGACAGTTTGCTTATTATAACTGAGAATTTTTCTTACTCGGTTAACACTTGAAAATACACACAAAAAAAAGATTTTTAAAAATGTTTAGCTCGTCACGCCCTCTTGTGGTCGTTTTAGAAGCTTAAACATATTTTTGGTGAATTTCTCATGATCATTTTTAGTACAATTTTTTTTCCCCAAAGCTGTGGGATAAATAGTTTTCAAGATACGGCCGCGATCCATCCTTAATGGGACACCTGGTACAAATGAATGTTGCTAAGCGGAAAACTCAAGAACGGCTCGACCAATTCGGCTAATTTTTTTTTCGTATGTTCCTTAAGGCACACCGAAAGTTTTGATAAAAAAACTGCGTGAACAATAGTAAAAACAACACTTTTCTTTTCACATAAAAAGTAGCTGTCAAACAGTTGACGTAAATTGTCAACGTCAATCTAAACAAAACAAATATGCCATTCCGTCAGATCTATAAAACACATTTGCAAATATGTAACAAAAGGAAGTGATATGGGTCTGATTGGAGTTAGTGCTGAGAATTCCATTGATTAAGTTAACCAATACCAAATAGGCTGTCAGGTTAGCAGTAATGAAGCAATTTGGCGCATTGTTTCTTTTCCCATTCATGAAAGATACCCCACTGTAGTTCACTTAGCAGTCCACTTAGAAAATGGCGAAAGAGTATATTTTACTGCACAGAATGTACTACAACGAGTTATTCAACCACCATCTACAACCTTGGCCATTTTTTTTATATGCCAAAATATTATACTTGGAATCAATCCTCAAAAAAATTTCAACGACGGAAACAAGGAAATCCAGTTCCAGGCTACCGCAATGTATATTCCACCGATGCCATTGGTCTAATTTATTCAGTCCATCTAAGCAATAAAGAGTGTTTCTATTTGCGATTACTGTTTGTCAATGTTTGGGGCCCAACATCATTCCAACATTTACGAACTGTAAATGATGAATTATGTGAAGCCTGTCAGCGTTTGCAACTGTTAGAAAATGATTCCCATTGGGATCAAACCTTAAGTGATGCTGTAATTTCTTCAAAACCTCAGTAAATACGAACATTGTTTTCTATAGTTATATCGACATGCTTCCCGTCAAAACCAATTGATTTATGGATCAAATACAAATATGGTATGTGTGTCGATATCTTGCATCAAATGCGTACTAGAACAGGGAATATACATTTATAATACACAGAAGGAATTTACAACAAGGCATTGATAATAATTGAAGACATGTGCTTGATGATGTCAAACAAAGTATTATCTCAATTAGGCATGGCCGTGCCTAATCGCCCAATGCACGAGACTTTTAATCAAGAGTTGCGACGTGAGAAACTGTATGATCTCGATGCTTTAAGGGAATCAGTTAGAATAAATATTCCGCTGTAGAACCAACAACAAAAATATGTCTTTAATTCACTTATGAAAGTTGTAAATGATGGAACTGGAGGAATTTACTTTTTGGGCGCTTCAGGTGGTACAGGAAAGCCTTTTTTGATTTCATTGATTTTAGCAACAATTCGCTCACAAAATGAAATTGCACTCGCACTTGCTTCATCGGGTATTGCAGCCACATTATTGGAAGGCGGTCGAACAGCCCATTCAGCGCTAAAATTACCATTGAATATTCAAAGCAATAAAACTCAAAGGTTTAAAAAACAAAGGTTTTGCAGCAATGTAAGTTGATAGTGTGGGATGAATGTACGATGGCACATAAAAAGTCTTTGGAGGCATTAGACAGAACTATGAAAGATTTGCGAAACAATCAAAACCGATTTGGCGGAGCGATGATTTTATTAGCAGGAGATTTCCGTCAAACATTACCAGTGATTCCACGGTCAACGTCAGCGGATGAACTCAATACATGTTTAAAGTCTTTCATTTTGTGGAAATACGTCAAGATACTAAATTTAAGTATGAATATGCGTGTTGAATTACAAAATGATCGATCTGGAGAAATATTTTCTAAACAACTCATTGACCTTGGTAATGGCAAAATCCCTGTTGATGATTCGACTGGCTGTATTACATTTCCTGTCGATTTTGTCAGTTTACTTAAACAACAACCGAGCTCATACAAATGGTGTTCCCAAACGTCGCTCAAAATTACAAAGATCATTTTTGGTTGAGCGAACGTGCTATATTAGCTGCCAAAAAGACGGATGTAAATGAAATAAACTTCAAAATTCAAAATGAAATTGCCGGTGAACTAAAGACATACAAATCAGTTGATAGCGCAATTAATCAAGATGATGTTGTCAACTACCCACCAGAATTTTTAAACTCATTGGATTTGCCAGGATTGCCACCCCATAATCTTCAATTGAAAGTAGGATCGGTAGTCATAATGTTACGAAATATTAACCCATCGCGTCTTTGTAATGGCACATGACTATCAGTGAAAAATTTAGTTAACAATGTAATCGAGGCAACAATTCTAAAAGGAAAATATAAGGGAGAAGAAGTGTTGATACCCCGCATCCCAATGATACCAACTGACGTACCAATTGAATTTAAACGACTGCAATTTCCAGTGCGTCTTGCTTTCGCAATGAACATAAATAAATCACAGGGTCAGTCTTTAAGTATTTGCGGCGTTAATCTTGAAAACCCATGCTTCTCTCATGGACAGTTGTAAGTTGCCTGCTTTCGCGTTGGGAAACCGTCAGCTTTATTTGTTTACGCGCCAAGTAGCCAAACAAAAAATATTGTATACCATAAAGAATTAGAATGAATATCATCAAGTTTATAAAGTATTGCAGTCTACGAAACAGAAAACTTATTTTTGTAAATAATCGTCGTTTATTGTTGAGGCATAAATAACGTGATCACTCGGGAATACTTATTTAATTTTTACTATTAACTTTTGACAGACAGAAGTCTGTCCGGGCAGCTAGTAAATAATAATTACATAAGTATATTACTTAATATCATTTATCGACAACAAATTTAATCTTTTATTGATCCACCATGAGTTTTAATAAGCTTTTGGGCATCGTCGGAGAAATAGATTGCCATTCCTCGAATATTTTTTGGGGAAGTTGGGTTTTTACGTGACAGTGATACTTGGCTACATTTCTCTTTAAAATGTTCCAAAAATTTTCAATGGGCGATAGGTTTGGAGACTGTGCCAGCCATTCTAACACATGTACGCTATTATTACGGAATCAACGCATTGTTGCGTGAGTTCGATGACAAGACGCGTTTTCATGCTGATAATAGCATTCCTCCAAGCTGTCACCGCAAAGTTGAAGTATGGCATGGTCCTTAGAGACATCACGCCCATTCTCCCGCCCTTATTGCTGATATGTATCTCCAAACCATGATGCTTCCGGCTCCGTGTTAGGCAGTCGGTGTCAAGCACTCCGTGAGAAATGCTTGAATGGAATGATTAATTTTTTTGTATCCACAAAAAAGAAAAGAAAACTGATAAATGTTCCTCTATATTTGACTCGTCGGTAAAAATTACCTTAGACCGATCTTCAATTGTTCAGTGGGCATATTTTTTGACCCATGCCAGACGATTTATCTTGTGGGCCTCCGTCAGGGATGGTTTTGTTTGGCTACTTTCCATTTTAAATCAGCTGCCTTGAGACGTCTTCTTACTGTACTAGCGGAAAGTGAAACTCCCTGTTGAGCGAATAAATCGCTACTTAAATCCCGATATTATTTGCGTCGATTTTGTAACGTGAGTCGCTCTAAATATCGATCGGCTCTTCTACGTGTACGTCGTTTTCTGTTTGTTTTCGCTTTATTTTCGTATGATCCCGTCGCCTTAGACCCTTTTAAGGTGGTTTCCACAGCACATGAGATTGTGGAACCCAGCGGTTGGGGGTAACTTCCAACTACTGTAGTCTCATTGGACACGGTCCAAAGAAATAAAAAAACTGCGTGTATGAACCATCCGACGCAAAAATATGGGTTGTTTGATTGTGGATAGGGTCTACCTATCCTTGACGAGACAGCATGTGTCGGTACCCCGATGAGTCTAACCACGAACAGACGAAACATGTGCCTCCAATTTAAGGGATGGGTGGGGCTCGCTAGCCGTAGGTTTAATCTCGGTAGTAGTAGGTTTAATCTTACCCTCGAACCTGAGGGTAACTGAGCCACTTCTCTGGGTAACTGAGCCTAAACATTTTCGATAATGTTTAGATCTGGGGACTTTGCTGGCCAGGTGAATATTCTCCCGTTGAAAATACTTCTTAATAAACTGAGTTGTATGCACGGGAGCATGATCTTGCCGCAATATAAAAAAGATCGTTTCTGATTCTGCCACGCAAGCTTTCATTCAACATACTTCCTTCCATTTTGCATTGATATTAATGACATGATAATTACTTTAATAATAACGACAACTTATTCCAAAATAGATTAGACATAAAATTATCTCTATGATGTTTCTTTTCAAAGTTCCACATTAATTTTTTTAATCTACGATTCTAATCCCCAAGAAGTCTGTAATAAGGTATCTGGTTTCCAATTTTGATGAACGCTTTAAGTAGTTAATTAAATTCTCGGGTTAGAACGGTTGATGGGTGTTGTTCTTGGCCTGATTGGAGGAAGCCGGGAGGGTCACGCCTATGGCACTCGACGGCTGATATCTCATTGGCGCGGTTTACGAATTTTCTTTTGTTTAATTGTTTTTCTCTTTGCGTAAACTACTTTTGTTATCATGTTCATTTTTTTTTATTACCCATTTTGCTAATGCATTTGCAGCTAACGAAACGGAACTAATCAATATGTACAAGCCATCCAAAATTGCTAAAGCAAGAAAGGTTCGCCATTCACCACAAGAACGCTGAACTCCTTAAGTCACTAATCACCCCTTTGAAGTTGTTACGGGTTTACCTCACCCTCCTGCTCGCCAAAGCTAGCATCTTTGAATTATCATTTATTTTTATCATTACACCGATGCTTGATATTCGGTCCTCACTCGAACAATTCTCTTGCACAAATATTTTATAACACCCAGATACCTGGCCCGACTTTGGGTCGTTTTCCAAAGCATCACTTTTTCTATCAATTCAAATGTTTCTGTAAAAGTTTACCGAGCTTGAAACAAAATTTAGTATTAGTTCTTTGTTCCATCCATCCATTTGTGACGAGGTGACAAAAGGTCATCTTAAGCACTATAATTTGACAATCTGGAATAATGATGGCGGTCTTGTTTTATAGAGAAGATATACAGCTATTCGATTATATATTGTTTTAATAGATGGCGCTGGTAGTTTTCTTTACTTAAATTTAAAAAGTTTTGTTATTTTTCCGACATACTGTGTATATAGTTATATTTTATTTATGTTTTTTTTTGTTGCAGGTGAGTGCAGATTTTGACAAAATTTGTTTATACAAGCTGCAATGTAAGTAAATATTTATTGTAAATTGAACTGTGCTTAGTATGTTAGCGACGAAAATAATATGCTATAACTTTATTACATAGTCCTGTCATAAATTTTATCCCTAGTACGTAAGTGTGTAGTTTATAGAAAAATAGTTATCAACCTCCGTTACGCATTTATTGCACTTATTTAGCGCTATAACAGCGATACGATTCTCTTTGTTACCCCACTCCATGTTTACTGCTTAACGTATTGAGAACTGATTTGTTTACATTTAGAAATCTGGTTAAGCATTGTTAACAAATAAACACACGAGTGCAATTGTAGCGCTAGGACTAGTTCAATAATCCAAGTACAGAATATTTTACATCATTTCTTTTTATCTGTTTAAAAATATAATTTTTTTAAATTCTTAGGTGTTCAATAAATCCAAAAAATATTTCATACATTTTTTAAAGCGAAATCTTATCACTGCACCATACCATCCGCATTTGTACCCGCCAATGACAAATCGACGTACTCTATCATTGCTGTAGTCTCTCGAGAGATAAAACCCAGAATTAATGGTCGCATTAAACCGAATCAATTAGCTTCATCGAGACTTTTATCGATTCACCGAGCGCCACGAAAACAATACAACAAATACGACCGTTCCGTCGTATTTTAAAGATTTCGATGTCCGAGAGCGATCAGGAAATGGACGATAGTCAGTAATTTCAATCGTTTTAAGTTGGACTTTCACCAATTTTTGTTTTTTTTATCGACCAGTTCCACATTATTTCATTGTTTATTAATCGATATACCAGGCTAGCTAAAATGTTGCTCAGAAGCGGACGTTTCTGGTCATTGAAACACATTGGCAGATATGACAAAGTAAGAGAGTCGTTATCGTTGCTTAACTCAAAAACATTTTCCACTAACCAAACGGGTTTTTACAGTTTCAAGAGACGCGTTTCGCTCACCATGTCGACATCATCAGAACTCGATAAAATCTTGACTATCGGGTTGTCCGAAAAGTTCGTAGTGATTTTCCATTAGTTCCCCTTTAAACGGTAGCAAACAAAAAACTTTGATTAGTAATGTTTAAATATATATTAATAATTTCTGTAGTATTTACGAGATGATAGTCAGATTGATTCAAATTGATAAGGAATATGTGTATCTGTGTGTCTATATATATATATATATATATATATATATATATATATATATATATATATATATATATATATATATATATATAAATTTAGGAAATTAATTGTTTAATTAGATATTGAATTGTTCTGAACATTGTTTATTATTAAACCGAAACGTTAACAAAACAATAAATAATTTATAAAATTAGGAACTGACCGAAAATCCCAATAAATAAAAAATAATATATATATATATATATATATATATATATATATATATATATATATATATATATATATATATATATATATATTTATATAGGAGGCGGAGGCCTCAGACTAACATGATCCAAAATCTGCCAACCCGCATTGGACCAGCGTGGCAGATTACGGTCCATACCTTCAACAATGGTATTTCAGTATGTTGAAATATGACAGTACAACCTCAAACACGGCCCTCATTCCCCGGAGGCCAAGGGGCAACTACCTACGGCAGCGGGAAGACCTGCCCCAAGGCAGAGAGTGCTAAGAATCACCGGGTTAGATCAGGCTGCCATTGGACTTTTGACATTGCAACGTTAAATATACGGACTATGAAAACAGAGGCCCGATTGCAAGAACTGTTAATCGAACTTGACAACATACATTGGGATATTATTGGGCTCTGTGAAACACGAAGGAAGGGTGAAGAGTTAATCAAACTGGAACCAACTGGACACGTACTCTACACTCGAGGTACGGAAAATGGCCGATGTGGCGGAATAGGATTCCTCATCAATCGAAAGCTGAAGGACAGTGTGGTAAAATTTGAAAGTACATCCGACCGATTAGCCCAATGCGTCATTCAGCTGAACAAAAAGTTTAGGCTTCAAATCGTCCAAGCTTATGCACCAACTATAAGCCATAAAGATGAGGAAATTGAGGAATTTTATGATGATGTGGCCCAGCTTTTATACAAGGAGAAATGTAGGTACAAAATCCTGATGGGTGATCTTAATGCCAGAATTGGAACAACAAGAACAGACGAAAATGCAACTGGCCCATATGGAACTGGTGAGCGAGACAATAGAGGTGACAGATTAGTTGATTTTGCTGAAGGACAAGAACTATATATTATGAATTCATTCTATAAGAAAAATATCAGCAGAAAATGGACATGGAAAAGTCCATCTGGGCTCACAAGCGAAATTGACTACATCATGACCAACGATAAAACAATATTTACCAATTGTACTGTCCTTAACAATTTTAATGTTGGAAGTGACCACCGTGAGACATTATTGTTTGGTGTGGTTTGGAGCACGAAGGAGTTGTTTCCAAATATTTTCCCAGTTGTATGAACATAACGAATCATAAGTAGCCATGTCTTGTTTATTCGGCCAGAAATGAAAACGATGTTAGTCTTTTTTCTTTCTGGATGCCTAATAAACATCGGTTTATTTTCACCTTGATAGAAGATAGAGAACTGGATTAAAAGTGTTGATTGAAGAAAAATAAACAGGTTGTATTATATATATATATATATATATATATATATATATATATATATATATATATATATATATATATATATATATATATATATATACGGATTATCTACGGCTGTCGCCGCCTCTCCGTCCCCAGTTTCCAGTTCGTTCTGTCGTGACACATGTCCTCTTGCAAATCTCTTGCTTGCATGGCTTCGTCAACGCCGTCTCTCCAACTTCTTCTTGGTCGTCCTCTCTTTCTTCTTTCTGGAGGTATCCATTCCAACACTTTTCGTGGCCATCTTGTCTCATTCATTCTTTTTGCATGTCCGAACCAAGTCAATTGTTTTCTCTCTATGTCGTCCACAATATCTCTCTCGATGTTCATGTCCCTTTTAATGTTTATATTTCTTATTCTCTCAAGTCTCGATCTCCGACAGCTCCTTCTCAAAAAATCCATCTCCGTGGCCAGTAGTTTTCTTCTATTAGTATTATTTAAATCCCACACTTCTGAACCATAAGTCAAAACACTCTTTACGATTGAGCTATATATGCGAAGTTTTGTTTCTCGCCTAATTTTTCTTTCCCACAGGACAGAGTTGAGTGCTCCAATGATTTGTCTACCTCTTATTATTCTTGTTTGAATTTCATCATTACTATTACCTTGCCTGTTGAAGATCACCCCTAAGTATTTAGCCTTGTCAACGTTTTTTATTGTTCCGTTTTCCAAGGGTAAATCGTCGTTGTCATTACTACTCACCGCTAAGTATTCACATTTATTTAAGTTAATTGTGAGACCAGCTAGTGTGTACTCTTCATTTAGTTTCCTCACCATATAGCTCAAATCCTGTTGGTCTTCTGCAACCACTATCTGATCGTCGGCGAAATAAAGAGTATATAGGGTGTCATCCCCCACCCGAAGGCCCATGTTCCAACACTTCCGTGCCCAGCCTTTCATGGATTGGTCTACGTATAGTTTGAATAAGGTGGGAGATAGACAACATCCTTGTCTTAGCCCCTTTGTTGTATTGAATGATTCAGATAGTGATGTTCCAATTTTAATAACCGCAGAATTCTGTTCATAGTAAAGTTGGACGGCCCGAATCAATGTTGGTCTAATCTTGAGAGTTTCCATTGCTTCCCATAATTTCGATACTGGTACACTGTCATAAGCTTTTTCTAGGTCTATGAAAGCTATATGCGTCTCCCTGTTTCGCTGGGTTCGTTTTTCTAGGGCTATTTTTAGAGTGAAAAGGTTGTCTGTGGTGGATCTCCCTGCCCGGAAACCGGCTTGTTCTTCCGCTTGTTTATCCTTGATGTCTTCTTCTATTTCATTTCTAAGGATTCGGGAATATATTCTTCCTATTGTTGGGATTACCGCTATACCTCGATAATTCTTAGGATCATTTTTTGAGCCTTTTTTGTGAATGGTTGATATATATGATGTTCTCCATTCGATCGGCGTTTCTTCCCCATTCAGGCATCGTTGAAACATATTCTTCAACATTCTTAAAAGTTTTTCGGGTCCATACCTTATGAATTCCGGGTGGATCCCTCCAGGTCCAGGGGATTTTTTTATTTTTGTGTCTTTCACAGCTTGTTGCACTTCTTTTAGTTGGAGATCTATAGGAGTTAGATTATTTATTTGGTGTTGTTTTCCTAGAAAATTTTCACGTCTCTCTTCCAAAAGGTCTTTAAAGTGGTGTACCCAGTCTTCATTTGTTATGCCCCCTAAGTTAGGTATTTGTTTTTTTGATGTTTTTACCGACTTTATGGTCTTCCAGGCTTCTGAACTTCGGGTTCCTCCTAATTGTTGTTCTATGTACTCACATTTTTTCTCCCAAGACTGATTCTTTCTCTTTAGGACTTCGTTTTTAACCTCCCTATTTGCTCTTTTGTATTTTTGTCTCGTCACATCATCGTTCACAGGTTGTATTTACAGAATAAATAAGTGTCCTATATTTTTACCCTACCATATAATTAATATTTTTAAACATTTCGTTTTTGTTTAGTAAACCCAGTTATAAGATACAAGAATAGATCAATAGTACTGAAGAATAATGAAAAAATACGCAAAAACATGGGGTATTCTATATTTTGTTAATGTTAATACATTTTGCAGTACTTGGCTAATTGAAAAATTCGCTGAGCGACACCTATAGAGCAGTAAAAGAACTATATAATCTACTACATTTTAAAGTTCCATCGTTCATATGAACATATGTGATGTTTCAAGTCGATCTGTCAATTCATTCGTACAAAAGTAGCAGTTTAAAAGTAAACGGGTCAGTGTTATTTTTTAAATGGAAAATACTGAAAATCGTTCTGTGATTAAATTCTTTGTAAAAAAACTTTAAAGGCAATGGACATTCACCGTGAAATAGTAAATGTGTTAGGGGAGTCTGCTCCGTCAAAAACAATGGTTTGGAAGTTGACAGGTGGGTTTTAAGGTGCAACTACCGAACAAATAATTAATTCTATACACGATATGGTTATGGATGATTGACTTTGAGTGAAATTGCTAAGGCCATATACATATCAACTGAACGGATGTTTAATATTTTGAAAAAGGAATCGTCAAAATTCGTGGAAAAGACCTGGTTTAGCGAAAAAATAATAATTTTTCATCAACCACCAATGCACCGGCTCACAGAGGTGTTGTTACAATGACCAAATTGAAGAAGTTACACTACGAATTGTTGGAGCATCCACCATATTCACCAGATCTGGCCCCCCTCTGACTTTCATCTGTTTCCAGACCTCCAAAAATAGTTACGTGGCAAGCGTTTTTAATCAAATGAAGAAGTTATAGCAGCCGTAGATGAGTATTTTAAAGGACATCCAGAAAATCACTTCATAGATGGAATAAATGAATTGGAGAATCGCTGGAAAAAAGTATTGAGCTTAAGGGAGAATATACGGATGAATAAAGTCATGTTTTGAACTATAAACTTGTTTTTTCATTTCCGCTTTGCCAGCTTTTCAACTAACTAGTGTATTTGTTTGTATTTTTGTTGGAAGTTTCATGTAAATGATAAAAAATTAGAAAATGGTTAAATATTATCTTTTTAAAGTACTTTTGATAAAAAGTTCCGACTGGTATTGTTATAACCGAGTTTTACTGTATAGAGAGACTCTCTTAGGTGTAAGTCTAGTCTAAAACCAGGTACACACATGCCAAAAATAAACGATTCGATAAGTCAAAATAACGGCAAGCAGCTGCTCTCGCCACTTGAAATTCATTAAGAAAACTAATAGTGAGGGGTATTTTTAAGTCGAAATTGGGGCCCCCATTTACATTTGAGGCTTCGCAGCCCTACACATTGAGCGCTAATTTAGATGGATATCGTCGTTCAGGTTTCCTGGACAGGTCCTTAAACAAATTTAACTTTTAAGATTAATTGCAACATGGAAACGTCCGTTTTTTTAAATTTTATTTTCTCCGTTCTTATTTTGGTTCTTCATGTTTTAAAATGCTTATCCTATAACTTACTGTATAGTTGAATTTCTTTTGAGCGCGCTATATATATATATATATATATATATATATATATATATATATATATATATATATATATATATATATATATATATATATATATATATATATATATATATATATATTTGGCGAACCGAACGGATTCCGGAAGATTGGAAAGATGCTCTAATCCATCCACTACATAAGAAAGGAGATAGAACGGATATAAACAACTATAGAGGGATATCTCTTCTCCCAGTTTGTTACAACATTCTATCTCAATATCACTGTTGACAGGTGGTTGACAGAGCACAGGGACAGTTCGAACCTAACATTGGTGAATATTAAGCAGGTTTTCGACCAGGCAGATCCTGCCCTGAACAGATCCTGAATCTAAAGTTGATCCTAAGACATCAAAATCTGTATAATAAAAATCTCGTCTGTACATTTGTGGATTTCAAAAAAACATATGATTCTATTGATCGCGAATCTTTATTCCGAATCTTGAAAGAACAAGGACTAGATCTGAAAACGCTGGCAATTATTAAAGCAAGGTTAATTAACACAAGGTCAAAGGTATTAAACCAGCCCATTAAACCAAGAGAACCAACATCAAAATTGATTGTCTGGTGTTTGCTGATGATCTAGCAATTTTAGCTCAAGATGTATTAACGGCACAGAAACAGATTGAAATCCTAAAAGAAACAGCAGAAAAGGTAGGACTCCAAATTTCCTTTGAAAAGACACAATACATGACCTGCAACAGACTAAGAACACCATTTCTAAAAACAAAATATGGTAACATCAGACGAGTCTCTCAATTCAAATATTTGGGTGAAATAATCATGGAATGGGTTGGAAAAAGCGGCCAATAAGGATAGATGTCAAAAAATGGAAATGGCATTGAGACTTACACAAAATATTTACAACAAAAAATGCCTATCTAAAAATACAAAACTGAGACATTACAACACAGTTATTAAGCCAGAATGTCTATATGCTGCAGAAACGCTCATTTTGAATAGAAAGAGGGACATCGAGGACATTGAAAAGAAGGAAAGAAAAATCGTAAGAAAAATCCTAGGCCCCAAACAAATAAATAGCGCAACATACCGACTTCGAGAAAACCAAGAAATCAAACAATACACATATATACATAGCGATATGAGAAAAAGAAGGCTTAAGTTTTGCGAACACATAAAACGGATGAATCCGAGTAGGCTAACTAGACAAATAGTCGAATTTTATGAAAATAGGAGTAGAGCTAAAGTAGAAATAATTAAATGGATTGTTGCAATTAAAGAGGACCTAAGATCAGCAAATATTACACAAAGTGAAATTCAGGATAGAGGCTGTTTCAGTCACAAGGTTAACGTTTGGAAGGTTGGCCAGAGAGAAAAATGTAGGAAGATTGGAACAACTTGGTCTGACGAAAAGAAAAAATCGAAAAAATCAGTATGGGCCCAAAGGAAGGCTAACAACAACAAACGCCTCTAACTGTACTTCGCCTGGTCCATCAGGACCCATACGTGAATATTAGTAATAACATATATTTTCACGGATGGTAAATAATATACCTAAGTCATTCCAGATATTGATCCGGCGAAGAGTCGAAGAGTTGGATTCTTCACCCGAAGCGAATAATACTTGACATTGGCAAATAATATTTTAACGAAACGTCGTGCTCCTTTACAGGGCCACAATATTTTGTTTACAATATACAATTACATTATATTACAGCGCTGATTTAGTGCTGATTATCTTCTTATATAATTTATTTCCTACTAATAGTTTTTAGTTCAGTGGTGAAAAGAATAAGTTGACAGTTAAGAAGACAGTTGAGTGTACTATTCTCAACTGTCAATTTATTTCATTGCAATCATGAATGAAGTTTACTGGAGAAAAAAGTCGTTTTTTCCTGCTTCCTGTTCAAGAAATCTTATGGTGACAACACCCTGTAACCAACTGCTTGCCAACCCTCAGCGGAAGGAATCTTAATAACTCCTGTACTCAAGCATGAACTGAGGGGAGAAACAGCTCGACATCGAAGTCCCCAAGGACTAAAAGCAAGACGAAAGGTTAGAAGCAGACGACCAAAAGTGCATCTACAAGGCATTATTTAGCATATTAAACAGGTGTAGTTCTTTCAGACCGTTGAAACGGTCCCATAGGAATAAGTTCGTTAGAACTCGACCTTTAACGAGAAAGTGAGGGGTGGCATGATTTCATGAACGTTGTAATAATTGTCGAGTTCAGACGTCTCCTGATTCTTCTTTGCATTTTAAAAAGAAGTACACGTTTTATCTCATCATTAAAACAAACTTGTTAAGTAAGAGAATCAATTTATTAATTTTTTTAGAATAATAAAAAGTCCTTAGTGAAACCTTAGCTAATGCTAAATGTTTTTTCTTTATCATGTCCATAAGTTTTGGCTTTTTCTCTGGTTGGCGACAGTTCCAACTCCAAATCAACCAACCTTCGTCGTACTGTACGAATGGATACATCGATTCTAGTCTCGGCCATTTTATGTTTTATGGTCGCATTATGGCCGTTCTATCATTTTTGACTAGCTTGGCCACAACACACAATCCGCGACGAGTTACTAATGGTTTTCTGCCCCATTTACCTCGACGTCAGGAGTCAAGATTATGCGTATTTTCACTTTGAGGGCTATATTGGCCCCAGATATCTTGGATATGTTTGCTCTCTTAGCAATTTATCTTTATGACATGATTTCTAGGGTCAAAAGACCCTTAGCAACTTCAATTTTGATCGGTGAAATATCTTTAGGTCTACCCATTTCTAAAAATGAGAATAAACATAACTTTAGGTAACTGGTAATCTAAAAAGTTACTTTAAAAGCATATAAAACCTTTTTCATATAACGAAATACGTTAGAATGCAATATTGAAGCAAAAAATACTTACTCAACTCAGTAATTTAATCGAGATTTGTCAATAACTTTACTCAAATGCACGAGAAAATAACACACTTGAAATAGCAAACGTACCAAATACTCAAAATGGCGGTGTTCGCGGTCAATGTGGCCAATATAAAAAAATATTGGCATTATGTTGGAGATAAATGTTAATCTATGGTTTAGTAAATATTTTTAGTCCATAGATTATAGTCCGGTTCAAGATATTTCGTTGCCTTTCGGTAAAATGTTAATTGCGCCGATAAATTTCAATAAAAATTCGTAGTTTCTTCAAAGGCGCCAGAGTCGAAGTGAATCTTCTATCTTGAACCGCACTATAACTCAAAATGCTTTAGAAATACGCATAACCTGGATTTTGCTTAAAAACCACAAGTGGTCACATTAATATGGACAGGGACTGTATAAAAGACTCTAGAATTTCTAGCCTAACAAACGAAATTATATGAAACTTCAAACATATGTCAAAGACAGTTATACAAACTTAAAACACAAATGATTATATCATACGCAAAACGCACGAACTTTTAAAACAAAACTATCCTATCTTTTTGATCATAGGGGTATTTTTGTTCCCTAGTATAAAAGCAACTCGATTGCCATCATTTAAATGATGTCATTTACCGTTTTCATTAAAACAACTTCAAAAAACATTTTTTTCTTTAAAGTGTGTTGGTACATTGGATTGTCCTGATAACATTTAAGAAGGAATAATAAAAAAGGGACCCTTGTAATTCCTTAAGTGTCATCCCTCTACTTTATCTCGTGCTGCTGAGGACTGAATCATTAGATCCTGCCTTCTCTGACACTCTCCCCTTCACCAATATCCTCGACACCTCCGTCTTCCCCACCCCTTTACGACGCAATACACTTTTTTATATTAAATTAAAAGGTTTATTATCTGGATAGCTTTCCAGGAAATATATTAGTTTTTTTCTCCGTCAAATCCTGTAGTTAGTCAGGCTTACAACGAGATCGGCTGGAAAGGCCCCAGGAGGCGTGGATTTCTTGGGGGGCTGGAGTGAGATGCAGGATGGGGAGCGTGAGGAGGGGGAGTGGGAAGAAGCAGGAAAAGGAGGATTGCGAAATCGATTTGGATAGTCGACGTTTTGGACAAATCGACGTTTTCGGAAACGTTTTTACTGGAAGAGCATGCCCGGATTTGTTTCTGGTGTTTATGGCTTTTTGATAGTATCTATTCTATTTAGACTTAAAACCTGAACATAATTGTTTTCAGTTTGGTAATTTTTTTGTGTTTTTGATTGAATAATGTTTGATGTAGCAATGACGTTCCAAAAAAAATGTCTCGCTAGTTCCAATGTTGTTTTTTCCGCTATCTAATTGTTTTGTTTCTGTTTTTAAAGTAACCAGTTTTTTTCTGCCAGATTGTAGAGGTATTTCTTGAAAGTGTCTATTAACTTTTTATAATTGTGATCTGTTCGCCAAGTCGCCAATCTGTTCTTCATTAAAGTTTTGAATCACTGATGAGTTGATCGAATTGAAAGTATTTTTTTGGCCCCTACTTTCAATATTTTTTTGCCTTTTCCGTTGGTTCGAAATGTTTCCCGAATTGCTGCAAAATAAAAAAAAACAGATGGAACAAAATACGCAGAAAAATGACAGAAATAAATAATTCGATTTTTTTTCCTTAAAATTTCAAAATCATAAAAAGAACGCTGTAGGAATAATGTGAATCCTCTACGATAATCCAGCAGGCAAAAAGCGTGCGTTAATCTTGATGACCCATCAACCAGTACCGCAAGACTAAGTGGCCACGCCAAAGAAGTGTTACTGTGTATTTGATCGGATCAGCTAAATTTGAACTGGGATATTTTATCGTACATGGCGTGTTCTTCAAACTTGGCTCATTCAGATTTTGATCTCTTTTGATCCCTGCAACGTCCTCTAGTTAACAGCCGCTTCACATCTCGAGATGAAATCGAAAAAACCCCAATGACTTTTTCAAATCAAAACCACCAATTTTTTTCGGTCTGGGATTCGACAGTTACCCAAAAGGTTTTGTATTTCTTTTTCCACTAACAAAGGTCAAACGCATTCAAAAAATTAATTCTATTGGAACCTTCGGCGTGAAACTGGAGAATCTGGAAATGTGGAGATGTTTAAATGGTTAGTGAAACTGCGTCGAGCAGTTTAAAGAAAGTGATTTTGTGTCAAGCGGTAAATCTCTTCGAGAGACAGGCGCTATCTTTCTTAATAATTTATGGGTTAAGAATGGTGGGAAGTATCTTAGGTGTAACTGTCTGGGTTTGTCATTGCAATGCGAGCTTCCCACGCTTTCAAACACACTATTATTCAAATGAAACACTGAAGAACGCGGCAACTACCGTTATATGCAACTACTGTTTAATTCTACAATGAATTATATTATGATGCACCTGTAGACATGTTGATACTGATGTATCTTTTATATCACTGCTGTAAATGCCGCCCTAACCTAGGATCTTCTTTCACTCGTCTTGACTTCCTTGTGGTATCTAATGCCAGTTATTATAGGCGCTTCATCGTTACTAATGTCATGATATTTCATTCATTAGATTCTAAGATGCGACGCATTTAAGAGACAGTAGTGAGGAACTAAGAATCAACATTAATTTTTATAAACTTGGTTTAGCACTAAACACCTGATTCATTTTCCTGTCTTCTAAACGCGCCTTTCGCTAATCCTGTTAACATCATCAGGGATTGATTCAAGTTTAATTTTTGTATGATATATGTTTATTCCAACCGTACCTAATGAAGCGTGTAAAAATCATGAACCGTGATGTGCTTACGGTATTTGAAATATGCGTACTCAGAAGAATTTTGATGCTGTAAATGACACTGGAAATTCGAGGATCAGGTATAAATCGAACTCAAGGAATTGTACAAAGATCTGGGTATTGTAGACTCAGTGACTCAGATGGACGGGACTCGCGGTGATATTGCTAGAAAACTGAGAATTAAGGAAAATAATGGAGATGCAAATGTGGGGTTAGGTTAAGAAACAGAGGCAGAAAACGAGGCCGACCAAGTACACGATGGCAGGACAATATAAAATGTGATGCTGAAGAGATCGATTCGGTTGGAGACGACGGTTGAAGAAGGTGGAGGCGCACTGATGGACTGTAGACCCATGGGAAGAAGCTCAAGAAGAGATTGAATCCCGAAGACCCAGGCAATAACTTTTTGACAGTTGGCAATCTTTTCACAATAATGCACCATATCATCGTTAGTCAATTGTCACTGATTTTTCAATCAAAAATATTTTTCAATTCCACATCCCTCGTATTCATCTAATTTAGCCTCTTGCGACTATAATCTATTTCCTAAACTGTACTTGACGATGAAAGGAAACAGTTTTGCATCAAGTGAATGCATTGGGCGATCTCAACACTATTCCAATCAGTGACATACAAAAGTCATTGGAAGCAATTTTTGAACATGCAAGTCGTTGTGCCTTTGTTGAGAAACAATATTTAGAATAAATAAAGTTATTTTTGTCAAAATTTAATCTGATTATGTTCATTCTGGTTATTTTTGGGAGAGAGAGAGAGTATTTACATAAATTTATTATTTCTATATCCTTACAAACAAATGTAATAAAAAAGGCCCTAATAAATCTAATAAGCACAAAAGAATAGAGTCTTTGGTTAAATCTCAAAGAGATTTTCCTGTGCTCCAAGCACTTGGGGGTTCGCCCACTCGTTCCCCTCATTGCTACTTTCTCTACGTTTCGAGTATCTAATGAGAAGCTGTTATGACCCTCGACCAAGCTAGTCTGAGTGGCTTAGTGAATGACATAAAACGTAATAATCATAACCAGCTAAAAATCCTCAAAATCCGCAGTTTTATAACACACCTCAATATCCAGCCATACTCCCATGAATTATAGACCCTAAGTACACTAGTAAACAAAAAAGAGTTTATTTTTTATGCCATAAAAAACTCTAGTGTACCTTCTATTAAAATATGCTTCAGTTTCGGCAATTACCTCTTCATTGGAGCGAAATTTCTTTCCAGCAAGCATTTTGAGGTCTGAGAACAGGAAATAGTCGCTGTGAGCCAGATCTGGAGAATACATTGGATGAAGAAAGCAATTTGAAGTGCAACTGATGAAATTTAACCATCATTGACAGTGAATTGTGATCGGCAGTCAGCTGACTGCCGATTTGACTCCGGAGTGTAGTGATGGATCTATGTTTCATCCATTGTCACAGACCGCATGAAAAAATCTTTTTTATTTCGCTAAAACAGCTCCAAACATTGCTCAGAACCATCAGCTCAGAATCATCAATACGTTGTCCGCTGTGAGCAAACGCGGTAACCATTTCGATAGCAGTTTACGCTTTCCCAAATGTTCATGCAAAATGGTGTAAACACTTCCTTTCAATATCTTTATGATATTAGCTATCTCCTGCAGCTTTACTTTACGGTTTTGCAAATTTTTCTGATTTTGTCTGGTGTAACCACCTCATTTGGACGTTCAGGGTGTTCAGCATGTCATTCACATCAATTATGGTTGATTTTCCTCGAATAGAGTCCGGGTAATGTTTATCAAGCCATTGTTTTGTCTCAACGGTATTGTTCTTCATCAAACAGCAATGCTTAATCAATGCACAACGATACAGAAACTAGTAGACAGATTGTCATGCAATTTTGACACATGTCGTTTGAAGGTTGACACACAAGACCACTGGCTAGCATTTTTCGTAAAAGACGCCATCTATATGTCAGACCGGGGACTTATCGGACTTTCAATAGTAATGTATTTTAACAATAACAGGCTGTTCCTTCGAATAACATTTTATATTTTCTAATCGGAAGAATCATTGATTATAACTGTCAAAGTATCAAAGTTACTAACATCAATACAAAAAGATAACGCACAATTTAAATCCGGACTTCAATTTTATCAGGCTGTGGTACTTAACAGGTACTGCAAAGTTAACATATATAAACCCAGAACCACTTAATTTTCTTCGTACAAATGAACAAACGAACGAACTTATTACTCATCCTAATATAAAAAAGTAATTTTTTGTTTGGTTTATTGATGGGGGAACAATTTTGCATAATAATAATAATGATAATGATAGGCTTCGATCGATGGGTGGGAAGTTAGAAGCAATAAATCAAAAATAACCAGTCGGATGTGGTCATACGTCATTCTGCGTGACGTCTATAGTGACGTAATTAACGGTTGTGGCAAGAACGATCTAAAGAAAAAATCACGTAAAAACTTCATTAATTTTTCCTAACGTAAACGAGATAGAAATGGTCTTTGAAATGAAAACAGTGCGTTTTAAGACATTGCCTCCTACGGTGGGTGAAAAACTATTTGAACAAATAATTTTTTTTTCATAAAAAAAACTGTGCCGGAATTAATTCGATTTCTGGTTCACAAAAACAATTTTATTTAAAACTAGCGGTACATTATATTTCAATTAAAGTATTTGCCATCTGCAGCTATGACCCTTTCCCGTTTTTCGAGCAATAAATGGATTCCACGTTTGAAGCATTCAATATGTTTAGAAGCGATCTACGAATCCACCCAACTTTTCTCCTCTCCGTAATTTTTGAAGTGCTGTTATAATAGTTCATTGTGCATCGTTCGAAACAAAAGGTAGTCAAAAGGCACAATATCTGGTGAATAAGGCGGGTGAGACACTTATCAGCCAAGCAACTGTAACGTTGAGGTCGAGCGTTGTCATGAAGCAAAATCAAGTGTGTCTTTCAGCCCATTCTGGACGTTTTTCTTGCAATGCTCGATTCAAATTGATCGTTTGTTATCGATTACGTTCAGAAGTGATAGTTTCATTCAGTTTCAGCAGTTTACAGTACACAACACCTTTCTGATTCCACCAGATACAGAGCACATACAAGCTTCTTTCCATGAATAACTCGGTTCGGTGTGGATGACGATGATGTACCTGGCTTAACTAGTGCTTTTCTTCGATTAGCATTGTCGTAACGATCATCACCAGTAACAATTCGATACAAAATTGGCTTCTTTTTATGCGTTTCAAACAACATTTCACATGTGGTTAAAGGCTTTTCTTATTGTCTTTCAGACAATTCATGCGGTACCCAATTTCCTTCTTTCTGAATGAATCCAAGTTTATGTATACGTTTTTCAATAGTTGTTGGATCAACATTTAATGCTTCTGACAATTCTTCAAGCGTTTGACACGGATCTTCATCGAGAATTACTTTCAATTCTGCATCTTCAAATGTTTTGGAACGGACGTTCTTTGTTTTTCACATCAAAATAAACAACACTTTTGAAACGTTTAAACCAATTTTCACAAGTCCTTTCGGTGCACGTTCTCCACAAGTTTCTACAAGCAAACTATGACTTTCGTCAGCAGTTTTCTTCGGATGAAAGAATACAGTTAAAGCTTCCTGCTAATGCTTTTTATTTGGTATATATTTCGACATTTTCAATAAAATAAAAATATACGATATTTACACGTGAACTCACTGCCATATACTAAATTTTATAGGTCATGGTCAGTACTTAACACACAATAGTTTCAGTATTACCATGTGTGCAAAAACAAATTCCTACGCCATCTCATGTAAAAGCGAAAAAATTAATTCCGGACCACCAAAAAAACGGAAAAACGAAAAAATCCGGAAAACCAAATTTATTTAGTTCCCCAAATACAGAGCATGACCTTGGAGCCGTCAATATTCGAATTGGCCGTCGGCGTAGAAGCGTGGCCGGGATATCCCCATGATTTGTGACGTTTGGGGTTATCGTAATAAACCCATTTTTCGTCCCCAGTCACAATGCAATGGAGAAATCCCTTCCGTTTTTGCCTTTTAAGCAAACTGTTTGCAATCAAACAAACGGCGTTCAACTTTTCTCGGTTTCAACTCGTATTGCTCCCAATATTCTTGCTTCTGGATCATTCCTAGGTCTTTGAGGTATCTTGAAATTGCTTGTTGAGTCACTCCCAATGATCTTGCCAACTCTTCTTGATTTTAACACGAGTCTTCATTAAACAATGCCTCTAATTCTTCATCTTCAAAAACTTTCGCTTTTCCACCACTATGCCGGTATTCGACGTAAAAATCACCATTCTTGAAGCGTTGACACCACTCACGACACGTTCTTTCACTTATAGCGGCCTCACCATAAATATCTGAGTGTCTGAGGGTATTCGGTGAGCCTCAGCCGCAGATTTCTGCATATTAAAGAAATAAATTAACACCTAATTAACTGACATTTTTAATGGCTAGTAACTTTATGATGTAAACACGAATCGACTACTGGTGCTATGAGAATATGTTTATAAGATGCACAAAGGTATTGTATGCCGTCTATTTCGACGACCCTTTGTATACCTTTTGAAGCCATATTAATATTATTAATTAACAACAGATGAGAGTTCTAAAAAGATGTATCAACGTAGAATGAAGCAAGATTTTGAGAAATCAGGGATTTATAGAGCGGTAGACGAGCAACAATAAAATCTGTAATGGAAACAGTTACATAGCAGATAATTGAAGCCGGGAATAAAGAGAAAAACAAAATAAGCTAATTGTATGACAATAAATGCAAACAAAACGACAAGAATATGAGCGAAGGGGAAAGGATACGATCAAAATACACCAAAAGCATACGATCAACAGAATATAAGAAAAATTTAACAGAATATTATGACAGTAAAGACCTTTCACCCCAGACCCACTTATTTTGGAAGAGATTTTGAAGGGGGGGCATGTTACGCTTAACTACTAAAGAAAATCAGTATAATAGGTGACAATTTATGGATGCAGCCCAGCCACTGGTAGAAGTATGTTCATTGCAGGAGATTAGGGAAAGTTTAATAAAACTCAAAAGCAATACAGCTCCTGGGATAGACAACAAACCTTGAGAACTATTAAAGCTTGGAGACGGTGAATTATCTTAAATAATTCATCGAAAAAATTTGAAGCTGACGTATTGTAAGCGTTGTTGGAGGAAGACGATGTGCAAAATCAACAACAAATGGCAGATAAGCTAAATGTTGGTCGCCAAACCATTTGTGATCGTCTGCATGCCATGGGAAAGATCTAGAAGGCAGGAAAATGGGTACCAATTCAGCTGAACAGCAGATAGATGAAAAAGCGAAAAACGGCGTGCGAAGTTTTGCTTTATCGGAATGAAAGAAAGACTTTTTTGTATCGGATCGTGACTGGAGACGAAAAATTGATATATTTCGAGAACCCAAAATGTAGTAAATCATGGATTAACTTAGGACAATCATCCACATCAACCGCAAGACCGAATCGCTTTGGAAAGAAGGCAACGCTGTGCATTTCGTGGGATCAGAGGGGTGTGTACCTTGTGAAACTAGGTGAAACAGTCAATGACTTGTCAACTGTCTTGACTACAAGACATGGAAAAGTGATTTTGTAGTACTACAACGCCCCTTCGCAGACAGCGAAAGCAGTTAGAGGCACCATTTTTGCACTTGGCTGAGAAATCTTGCCCCATCCGTCGTACTCACCAGACTTGGCCCCTTCCGACTCCTACTTATTTTCATCGATGTCTCACTAAATAACTACATTTTTTTAAGACAAAATTAAAATTATTAATCGCCATTGCTGGTAGTGCACCGTTCCACTGATTTCTGCTTACTAATGCTGCAAATACAATTGAGATAGTCATTTTACCCACACCCTAGCGACGCGCGGGAAATTTGATATTAAAAACCGCCCGTATATAATTATCACACTCTGTATATAATTTCGCTGGGACATGTATTTTTTTCGCATTATGTATTTTTACGAAAGTTCTAACACTTCTTTTTACAAAATCAACTACTATTGATAACTTTGTAACATTTCCGGCAATTCATTCGTCTTCAGTATTTAGTCTCCTCCCCCCAAAAAAAGTTCTTTAACGAAAAAATGAGTCACAACGTCACCGTAGACGGAAAATCCAACGTTCCGTTCACAATAACGATACTCGGGAAGTTGAAAGAGGACCCTCGTCGCCAAATAGCGTCTATTTTTCCGCTTTTCTTTCTTCTCTTCCTACGATTCCGAAAGAATAATAATACCGTTTTGCGAACATGTTTATTCAAGTTCGTTCTTATTCGCAGCTTTCCTTTTCAAATAGAAAATATCACGTTCTTTCGTCAGATCAAAGCGAAACATAGTTAAACATCCTTAAAAACTTACTAGTGCATTTATAAGATAGCAAACTTGATTTTTATTTTTTACGTATTCATGAATCTGAAGGTGGTATATAACAATTTATATGGTTGTTTATAAGTGGTCTTTAAATATATTTCGACCAAGGAGAAAATGACTGCTACCAAAGATCTGGAGAGTTGTTTCAGGAATTTCTATAAACTGAAAGTCTTTGATTTTAGTGTTACACTCCAAGATGGACCGAGGGATGAAGAGATCATTTATAGAAGATTTTCTGGTTTCGAAGAAACCTTCTGGAATAATTTTTATATCGTTAAGAGATCTATTTAATTTCCTGTCGCCTATCATTGGAGACAGGTCTTCTCTCGTTTTCGCCACCTGCCTCTCTCTTGGGCTTCATGGTGCCACTGCTTTCCTACGGTGTTTTCTCCCTTTAAGACTCCATTCCTATTACTGTATTCAATAGACTATACGAGTTGTGACTATTAAATAACGAGATTGACGCTGTAAAACATTTTATTTTGATTTCATACATATTTACTTATTATCACCTTCAATATACAACCCTCCTCTATCCCTACAACGCTCCATGCGAATCTTCCATTATTCGAAACAGTGTTGGAAGTCGTCTTCTGTCAGTTCCTTCAGAACGCGTGGTGGTTTCTCTTTCACAACTTCAACGGACTCAAATCTTGTTTCTCTTAATGCAGATTTTACCTTAGGAAACAGATAGAAGTCGCACGGCGCAAGATCCGGTGAATTAGGTGGATGGTCTAACACGGGGATGCTGTACTTGGCTAGAAACCTCTTTACAGACAATGCGAATGAGCTAGCGCATTGTCTTTGTGGAGAACGCATGACTTGTGCTTCCACAATTCGGGTCGTTTTTTCCTTATTTTTTCACGAAATTTAGCAAAAACGTGAAGGTAGTAATGTTGATTAATAGTTTAACCTTCAGGGACCCAGTGAAGGTACACCATGAATATCGAAAAAACAATTATCATTGCTTTGAATTTTGATTTGCTCATTCGAGCTTTTTTGGCTCTCGGTGAATTTGGGCTCTTCCAGTGCATGAATCTGCGTCACATGTTATTATCCTTTTCAATAAGTTTGGGACATTTTCTAATGCGAACTAAACCACTCTAATGCGAACGAAGGCTACGGTTATACGACTTTGTTTGCAGAAGCGAAAGGTACTGCATTCGAAAGAGAAGGCTTCACGCTAAACAGCTGTTGGTCGCTGGCGTTTGACGCGTCAGTCTCGTTATTCGTCATTCTCGTATTTCGAACATGGAGAAAATGGCCGCTAATGGGAATTTCGATAAACTCAAAATTTTGGATTTTAGTGTTACACACTAAGATGACTCACTGAGGGATCTCAGTGAGAAAAACTGTTGCAAACTAATATGAAGTGAATAAGTGAAACATAAAATATATTCAAGTTGATAGATTTTCTGGTTTCGAGGAAACGTGCTTGAATAATTTTTATATCCTGAAGAAGTCACTTCAATTTTTTGTTGCCTTTCAGACAGAGACCTTTTTTATGCCATTCACCCATCGTAATGCTGGTCTTCCTACGGTGTTTTCTCCATCTATTCTTGTTACTGTATACAAGGTGCGTGTCACGGAAAACAGGGCTTTAAAAAAACACAAATATTTATTTTTTTGCCAAAAATCGATATTTTTATTCAAGATAGTTTCCTTGCACGTGAATACAACGTTTTACACGGCTAATTAGGTTGACCAATGAATTTTTGAGTTCGGCCGAAGATATGTCCTTCGACGCCTTTTGAATGGCCTCAATGTAGGCATAACGCTCTTCTTTCATCATCAAATGGAGATTTTCGAAGAGGTAGAAGTCGCAGGGAGCCAAATCAGGCGAGTATGGTGAATGATGAACAAAAATCCATGATGAGCTAGCTTCCACGTTGACGGTATTGTGGCCACCTACGACGAATACGCAACAACAGACGCTTCGTAAGACCAAGATAAAACACAGCATTGATCGTTTGACGAGGTGGTACTAGCTCCTTGTGCACAATTTCCTCCCAATCGTAGAAACAAATTGTTTGTTTTTATTTTTAATTTCTCCAGACGGCTTTTCGCTTTTCGCTTTATTTTTAACTTGGCTCCAGATTCGGTACTTTGATGTTTGGTTTCTGGATCATATTGAAACCACCACGTCTCCTCACCAGTAACAATGCTGTACTTGAATTGTTCGTCCTTTTTCGTCTCTTTAATCAAGTCCTTGCAATGTTGGATTCGGAGCAATTTTTGGCCGTCAGTCAACTTATGTGGAACAAAGCGTGCAGAAACCGTTCGAAGTCCCAAATGATCAGTCAAAATGCGATGAATTGAATCTTTGGGCATGTTCAATTCGATTTCCATGGAATCGCAACGAAGATTTTGGCAGATTTCCCCGTTGAGATGATCAGGTAAATAATGTAGTCCAATTACATGATTTCCAATTACTCTTGCCCAAATATTGATACTGAATCTTCTCTAATTCTTACCTCTATTTTTGACTCGTGGGTTCTCATCTCTCGGCGACCAGTTGTGAAGGTTATGTAAATTGAGAATTCCTTCTTTATTAAAGTTGGATTTTTCGTCAAAGTCGTTATTTTCAAGACCTGCAACCAATAAAATGCACGTAAGAATGCTGTACTTACTGTCAATATTTTTAATTTCATTTGAAATGTTAAGTACGTTCGGCTAGTGATAACACGCGCCGTGGAAATTCATCTTTAGCGTGTACGGGTTGTAACTTTTTTTTAAATTTACCTACTTTGTACCTGAGTGTAATGAAAAATATGTTCCTTATTTCGGCGAAGTACTTTCCACACCTTCCAGATAGAAATTTCGAGTAATGAAGCCACGTTCTTCCTCGAACAGCGCCAAAATCTGCTCATCGATTTCAACATTGTGTTTGAAACAATCGCGTCACAATCCCTCTTGGTCCATTAATGTTCAAATTCCCAGTTTCGCGTAAGCGTCGGTAAGTGTTTTGGAACGTGTGGCGGGAAGGTAAGTATCTGTTAGGAAAGCTGTTATTGCGACTTCCATATGTCATCAAAATGACCGCGTATACTGCATTAAAGAATGCGGCCATCATCAAATCCTTCTAATGATCCGAATGTTGTGAAATTTTGTTAGAACGTCAGTTAAGGATGCACTTTTTCAACGATTACCCCTATCAAAACACAGCGCCACTGGAAATAGTTGTCTTTAAAAAGTCCTGTTTGTTGTAACACGCATCTTGTACAAATGCAATTCATATTTGTACATAATAAGAATGGAACAGTTGTAGTTTTTATGTATCAGACTACAAACTTTTTGATCATTTCACGTATCTTCTACGACCTACTCCACAAAATCCAAAACGGCAATTTCCGCAAAGCTTAGCTTAAAAAATATTGAACTACTCACATATTTATCGCCAACTCTGTACTACGATCATATATGTGATAACAAAAATAAACATCATCTCTATCACGCCCATTATTTATTTATATAAAGGCTCGTCAGGTTCATTGAAAACCCAAACAAACCCGTATTTTATTACGCAAAGTTAACGTTCGAATTAAGGATCTAATAAATAATTAATGAACATTACGCATATACGTAGGTTGATCGAAAAGTCAATTTAAAAAGATTCGCTCATTCATTGTTACGATTACATACTCGTTGCCTGAAAAGAATAGTTCTCCTTAAATATTGATCAAATCTGGAGAATAGGGAGGCTGTTCAAATATTTTAAGAGTAGCCTTATATACGACAGGCTTTCAAACATGATTCTAAGCTGGTTATGACGTGCTCGCGTGGTAAGAATTCAAAACATTTTCGTCATGTCATTCTTTTCTCGAAAAAAAAGGTTATTACACAAGTCTTATGGGGTTATTCCATATTTGGAATTTTGGTCTTGAACTTCAGAAAGATTTTCCAGAGAGCGCACTACAAATTTTTCTTAAGGCCCTTTTCACACTATCCACGCCACGCCATGCCATTCCACACCACATGTCGTCAACATGTTGGTCCCTTTCACACTTGTCCGCGCCACGCCACACCACACCACTCGTCGTTTCACACTTATCAACGTTCCATCAACACCCTATCCACTTGAAAAGTGAGACTTTTCTGTTTAGTCTGTTAAGAGTTGGTTGGCATGAGTTTAATTGTCCTTCGAAGGTTAAGAAGGTGCAGGAAAAAAAAGAGAATTTTGGGTACACCCATATATTTCGACCCGAAAAAAAGCAGCTTTTTTTGACTATTTTGAGGAGCTCCTTGATAATCCCATGAAGTTTTTCACATTCTTTCGTATGAGCGTGGAATTATTTCAAGAACTGTCTGCAGTTTTAGAAGACAGTTTGCGCAGCTAAGACACTGTCTTGAGGAAGTCTATTACTCCCCAGCAGATAGTAACATTGCATAGTAACATGCATTTTCAACTTCAGGCCAAGCAAACTGTTTTTTTTTGTTTATTTGAATAATCAGTTTTCTTTATTTCGTCTATTAACTTTTCAGTATCAAAAAACTCCATGTAATCTTTCGTATGAGCTTGGAATTATTTCAAGAACTGTCTGCAGTTTTAGAAGACAGTTTGCGCAGCTAAGACACTGTCTTGAGGAAGTCTATTACTCCCCAGCAGATAGTAACATTGCATAGTAACATGCATTTTCAACTTCAGGCCAAGCAAACTGTTTTTTTTTTGTTTATTTGAATAATCAGTTTTCTTTATTTCGTCTATTAACTTTTCAGTATCAAAAAACTCCATGTAATCTTTCGTATGAGCGTGGAATTATTTCAAGAACTGTCTGCAGTTTTAGAAGACAGTTTGCGCAGCTAAGACACTGTCTTGAGGAAGTCTATTACTCCCCAGCAGATAGTAACATTGCATAGTAACATGCATTTTCAACTTCAGGCCAAGCAAACTGTTTTTTTTTTGTTTATTTGAATAATCAGTTTTCTTTATTTCGTCTATTAACTTTTCAGTATCAAAAAACTCCATGTATTCTTTCGTATGAGCGTGGAATTATTTCAAGAACTGTCTGCAGTTTTAGAAGACAGTTTGCGCAGCTAAGACACTGTCTTGAGGAAGTCTATTACTCCCCAGCAGATAGTAACATTGCATAGTAACATGCATTTTCAACTTCAGGCCAAGCAAACTGTTTTTTTTTGTTTATTTGAATAATCAGTTTTCTTTATTTCGTCTATTAACTTTTCAGTATCAAAAAACTCCATGTAATCTTTCGTATGAGCTTGGAATTATTTCAAGAACTGTCTGCAGTTTTAGAAGACAGTTTGCGCAGATAAGACACTGTCTTGAGGAAGTCTATTACTCCCCAGCAGATAGTAACATTGCATAGTAACATGCATTTTCAACTTCAGGCCAAGCAAACTGTTTTTTTTTTGTTTATTTGAATAATCAGTTTTCTTTATTTCGTCTATTAACTTTTCAGTATCAAAAAACTCCATGTAATCTTTCGTATGAGCGTGGAATTATTTCAAGAACTGTCTGCAGTTTTAGAAGACAGTTTGCGCAGCTAAGACACTGTCTTGAGGAAGTCTATTACTCCCCAGCAGATAGTAACATTGCATAGTAACATGCATTTTCAACTTCAGGCCAAGCAAACTGTTTTTTTTTTGTTTATTTGAATAATCAGTTTTCTTTATTTCGTCTATTAACTTTTCAGTATCAAAAAACTCCATGTAATCTTTCGTATGAGCGTGGAATTATTTCAAGAACTGTCTGCAGTTTTAGAAGACAGTTTGCGCAGTTAAGACACTGTCTTGAGGAAGTCTATTACTCCCCAGCAGATAGTAACATTGCATAGTAACATGCATTTTCAACTTCAGGCCAAGCAAACTGTTTTTTTTTGTTTATTTGAATAATCAGTTTTCTTTACTTCGTCTATTAACTTTTCAGTATCAAAAAACTCCACGTAATCAAAATTATAAAAAAATAATCAACATTTCAAAAAAAGTAATCAAAACTAAAAAAAACAAAGAACAAACTTGGCGTCAAATAAGCACTGATAACTGATATGATTAAAAACGTGTGTGTTGTGGAGAATGGGGCGTGGCAGAGTATGAAAGAGCCCATTGTTCTTTCAGGTCTACTGTTGACAAGTGGTGGTGTGACGTGGATGGGAGTTACGTGCATGTGACGTCCGCCTGCTGTTGATCTCGAGTGGAACCCTTGTAGCTGAGTATAATTGTGTGGCGTGGCGTGGAGTGGATAGTGTGGGGCCTAATTCTCCATTCTCTTTTCAAGCTTTAGAATTATGATATGTATTGGGTTGATGCAAAAGTTGGGTTGATGAAACTGAAATTTTTGTATAGAAAATACACGTTTATTGCATGAAAATGATAACAAATTTTATTCGAAGTATTGTCCATCGCTTGCTATATATTTTTCCCATCTGTCTGACAATTTGTGGATACCACGCCAAAAAAAAAACTGTTGCTCTTTTGAAGCAAGCTACTTATCAAGTGCGCGTCCCATCCATGCAAATAAGTAATAATCGGATATAAAAAAGTCTGGTGAGTAAGCCGCATGCGAAAGTATTTCCCAACTAAACAGCTCAATCGTTTCCATGGCTAGTTATGATGTGTGTCGTATCATTTGTTGTCGGTAGCGTTCAGTATTAATGGTTTCGCCAGGTTTTAGCAGCTCATAATAGATCACACCATTCTGATACCACCAAACGCAGATCATTTTGCAGTCAATGTCGCTGGTTTGCTTGGAGTTACCCATGATCTTTTACGTTTACACAGCAGTCACAATTCGATGGGAAAATGACTTTCTTTTGTGCCTGGCGAAGAAGCATTTCGCAAGTGATATTTTGATTTCCTGCTGTCTTTCATTCAGTTCATGTGGAGCCCATTTTCTGGATATTTCCGATGGCTTTCAAACGTATAGAGATGACTTCTTGTGTCACATTTAATTGATCCGCGAGTTATTGCAAATCGTAGTTTTTAGGCACAAAATTCGACATGTTCAACGCTATAAACTATGTTGTTGTATGGAAGTTGTATTGTTGAACATTTTTGTCAGATGTCAACAAGGAAATGGCACCAATGACGCGGCTTGACGGTACCTACATTGACAGCTAGGCCTCTCTATGGGAAAATTCCGGTTTCAAATTTACCTGGTATCTACGTCACACCTGTAAAGTTTTGATGCTGTTCGACAGAGGGAATTTGAGTGAGTTCTTGGGTAAGAAATTGTGTTATTGGTTGCGTTTTGAAAATTTCTTAAGCAATAAAAATGGCGAAAAATAAGCAGCATTTTCGATATATTGTGCTTTTTTATTTTCGAAAAGGCAAAGTAAGGCAAGCAAAAGAAGATACGCACTGCATACGGTGAGTATGACACTGGCGATTTCACGTACTCGTTAAGTGATTCAGAAACTTTCGTGAAAACAAATTTAATCTTAGGGAGGCATCACGTTCTAGAAATTCTTTAAATCAACCAGCCAACTGTGTCAAGTCGACTACATCAATTTGGATTGCTTAGAAAGGCCAATGTATAGGTGCCACATGAATTAACGGAGAAAAACTTGATATAATTGAATTTCTGCTTGCGATTCTTTATTGAAGCTCAACGAAATCGATCCATCTTTAAACCGAATAGTTATAGGGGATAAGAAATAAATTGTGTATAATAATGTTAAGCGTAAGAGATCGCAAAAACCAAGTAATATCCCTATGGTTGAGCTATGCATTTCGTGAGACTGGAAGGGAATCTTTCATTATGAGCTGTTACCTAAAAATCAGACAATTAATTCGGAGAAATACTGTCCAACTAAGTAAATTAAAGCGAGTACTGTACTCTCCCGACATTTGGCCTTCCGACTGTTTATATTGTAAAAAAGTATTTTCTTGGAAAACTGGAAAACTTACTTGGATCAGTTCTTTAGCTAGAAACTGCAAAACTTGTATGAGCGCAAGATTATGCAGCTACTGGAGAGATGGAGAAAGGTCATCGAACAGAATTGATTAAATGTTATTTTTAGTAAATAAAATTTTCCAATTTAAAAAATAAAATGGGAAGAACTTTTGCATCAACCCAAAATAATGTGTTACCAATCGTGTTAATATCGTGTCTACCAATAATCGGTTCCGATTGCTTTATTTAAGAGATTCGAACATGCAATTTATAATTTGAGGTCAGAAAATGAGATTTCCACAAAACGGCTCTTTTTGCAGACATGGATCCGCTCCCGCCAATTTTCGATGACCCTAGCGCATATTTCGGGCTGTATGGCGGCTTTGGCGTGACGAATGTTAGTTTGCAAGTCGTCAATAGTCGTGGGTTTATTGCTATAAACCTGTGTTTTCACATGTCCCGAGAAAAAATAATCTAAAGGGGTTAAATCGCATGATCTCGGCGGCCAAGCGATGAGACCATTTCATGAAATTAGCGACTTACCTAACTTGGCTCGCAATCAGCCCATGTTTACTCGGGAAATATGCGGTGGTGCGCTATCCTATTGAAAATAAAAGTCATAGGCATCGATTCCATCAAATTCCGGGAAAAAAATCTTCCAGCATTACCTTGTAGTACTGTCAATAATGGTGGTTCCTTCCTCATTTTTAGAGAAATAAGGACCGATGAGTCTTCGATTCCAAAATCTACACCAAACTGTGATGCAAACGGCTCTCATGTATCACGTGTGGATTAGGTTCGCACCGATACCGACAATTTTGTTTATTAACGAAGCCATTGAGCCAGAAATTAGCCGCATCGGAGAATATAATTTTGCGATGCAATTCGTTGTCGGATTCCATCATTTCGAGTATTTTTTTCCTTTATTTGGGTGTTTCGCCACTATCTAAAACTCAAAAAATATCAAAAATACCTGTTCTTATTTAAAGAAAGAATCACTGGGTAAAAACAAAAAACCAAACGGAAACCATTATTTTTTTTGTATATATACAAATAACTGTATTGCTATGCCTTCGGTAGATTTAAATTCAATATGGTTCCCGATTCTAAAGAATACAATTAAACACATTTAAATATTTGAATACACACACAATCAGTACAATAAACAATCACACAGTAAACATTACCTATATATATTTTTTGGTAGTATGTCACTGTCATGAAAATCTATTGTTGACATATACAAAAAAGTATATTTACTTTCACTCGTTACTTTATATATTACAAATTAATATAATTTATTTTTTAGTTTAGTTTTGAAAACGTGGGGAGCGTACCCTCCGAAACGTTAACGTTAAAAGTTTGTAACATTTTTTATAACATTTTTATATCTTTAAAATTTTGTTTGTTAGGCAAATTTATTCCAAAAAAGAATCACTGAGAAATTTGTCTCCGTTTGGTTTTTTGTTTTTACCCAGTGATTCTTTCTTTAAATAAGAACAGGTATTTTTGATATTTTTTGAGTATTAGATAGTGGCGAAAACCCCAAATAAAGGAAAAAATATATGAACACGCCACAATCATTCAGACATTATCATTTCGAGTAATCGATCGGCAAATTTACGATGAATATTATGAATATTATTATGATGGTCGGTTAAAAAGGCTTCAGTTCTTGTGCCAGTACCATCTTATATGGATGCAAACCTAAGTTCAACCTCAAAATTCGCCAGATTGTCATTGGCGAGAGGCATAACTCTTGCGAGCGGCGAGCAACCGAGATCTCGTCATTTTCGGCTACACTTGTTTGAACGGCAGCAATATCCTTAATACTTCTGGCTTCTTTTTATCGTAGAGGCACTACACTGTCGTCCAAAGTAAACTTACTTTCAAATTTTCTAAGAACACGATCAATAGCCTGTTCAGAAGGACCACCACGACGAATACAACGATGGAGAGACCGCGAATTTGTATAATAAAACTGGACAATTTCCAAACGTTCTTCTAATGTGAAACGATGAGTTGTCAAAGTTCCATCATCTCTGATGGTAGACTCTTTATTACCATCAAATATTGTGAATGTACTGTAAATAGGGAGAATATTTCTATGTTATTGATCATAATTCGTGAATCTCCCTCGTATGTCTAGGTTTTTATTTTTTGTCGTATTTGTGTTATTGCTTATCAAAATATTTGTACAAACTGGAAATTCAGCAACTGGATCAACTCCGGGAGTGGTATTTGGTTTGGTTTCGAAATAGAGAGGAAATCATCATGTATTGGAAATGAAAATAAAAGAAATGAAAACAGAGAGAGAGATAACGAAAAACAGCCGGCATTTTAAGTGCGTATCAACTCCATAAGGAAATAAAAAAAAAGTTCTAATTAAATGTATAAGAGTAAGTATTGTTTGGTTTATTTTCTTTAGGAGGAAGTAGTAAAAGAAACCTGACATAATAATGGACAAATATGCGGATTGACATAAAAATAATTAAAAAAAAAATGATTTCAAATTTTTGGTTTCTTTTCAAATATCTCATTTTTTTTTTAAATTTTTAAAATAATTGCCATTTACCGATAATAATATAACTAACTTTTTTTTATTTGGCGAACCCTCTAAGAGTGGATAAGTTCTATATTAGACATTTGATGCCTTATGAGTTTAACAATTTTATTTAATGATTTCAATCTTTTCTGTTTGTTTAAAATCTGGAAGACGTTTTGGGTTTGATAAATATTTGTTGTTGACTGAAATTGAAGCTGATCCCAAACAAACCATCTAGCTATTAGCCACAAAGTCTAAAACTTTATAGTCCATAATACAAGAGTGTTTAAAACAACTGAATAAAATACAAAGAGAAGGAATGAATGCACGTGCTATATTCAGTTGAAAACAAAATTCAACGTCTAACCATCTGCCACCACCACTTTTGTCGAGATTATGCAGAGATCATTTTCTTCACCAAATTGTCTGCCACTAAAAAGTCTTCTGAGCACTCTTTTTTCAAGTACACTTCAAACATTATTGCCGCTATTACATTTCAGTTCAAGTACAGACACTCTTATTGGAGAACTCTTTATTTAAAGATTCTTATCAGTATTGGGTATTAAACAGGTATTCATTTTATTGAATTTAGGGTTTTAATACCAGTTTCTTTTTTATAAGTGAAAAAAAGTCCAATGGAACCGAGCGAACGAAATCACCTCATAAACCTTCACCGATAAAATATAATACGAGACTTTAAGAGCGTAGTTATAAAGTATTTCCGACAAAATTATACCATATTTGTATTATATCTTATTTCGGTTGTAAAGCTTCGATAATTCACGCAAAATTTCCACTTTTGTGGGCCGTAATACTGTTCCGAAAATGACTCTATTTTCATCACCGCCATCTTCTTTTTTTTGCCAGCGCGCAATTTTATTTTCGGAATTTTTAAATTGCGAACGGTCGCGCTCATGAATTTTTATTAAAAACTGATGTGCGAAGCGTGGAGACTTTTTAACGAGTTCGTTAAAGGGGTTAAGACAATTTAGTGTTATGATAGGCAGATAATCAAAAAGAACCACAGGGATGGACAGGTGGGGTTTTTATTGTTGATTTATGGCTGTGGAAGGGAGCGGCTACTAAAAATATTTAGAATATTGTTATAGTGCGGTTTAATATATATCGTTGACGGAATGCATGCAATAAACTGTCAGCAACCCCTGTCGTAACGAAATCCGACAAAGTTGCATAAAAAAGTAACAGGGTCGGGCCTAATAAACAAGTAAAGAGATAAAAGGAATTTTATTTCTGGTTTAGTAGTTTCGAAATATTTTAGTTTAGATGGCATTGTTTTCTTAAACAGTGCAGTTCTATAATTTCAATCGTATTTTTATTAATCCAAATCTGCTAAAAATGTGGCGTTCTTGGCGGGATAATGATCATTATGCTTCCGGTAGCGCTAAATGGGAGCTGAACTGGTCTCTCATCTTGGCATTGTAAAGCTGACCAGCCTAGGCTGAGATGCTGGATGAATCATGTTTGTAAAAATAATAATAAAATATTGTTAAATTAATATTTTATTTTGTCCAAAATTATTCAGAAGTTCAACTACTCCGATTCTGGCGCCTTTGATGAAACAATATTTTTATTAGAGTAATATTTTTATTAAAATTTATTGGGGCAATTAACATTTTACTGAAAGGCAACGAAATATTTTGAACCGGACTATACTGGAAAATTAATTATATACATTTGTTCACACTATTTAAGATATACTTAGGTAAAGCGCTGAATCAATGGAAAGAAAAATGTCACGGTAAGGGTGGCATTTCATTTCCTTTTCTTCGAACTTTGAAGAACATACTTATACACCTTGCAAGCTTATATACCTTATAGAGTAACTATATGATAGATAGATAGTAATACAGTATAGATATGATAATGGCGCTAAAGTTTCAGGAAAAAATATATAAATATTTAAACTTAATGGATAATAATAAAAAAGGTATATAATTAAGATTATTTTAGGAAAAGAAAATAAAATAATAAAATTAATTAAAAATTATATACATATAAATAATATTTTAGGAAAAATAATAATTCTTAATAATAAAAGTATTATTTTTTTAAATAATTTTTGTTTAATTATCTAAAAAAATGGAAGGGGTATGGAGACTGAGCACTAAACGCGTAGAAAACTTACCGGGTTACTGTAGGAATAGAAGCATATCAGTTTCTACCAGAAGGGAAGAAAACTTTTGCATCGGATTCACACATTACAGCTCAACCAACATAGTTTAGCCTCCGAGGTTTGGATGCGCAGTAGTCTAACGCCCGAGAGCTCATTCGAAGCAGTGCATTCGTGGTGTTAACATGGGTCAAGTACACTCTGCTCAGAAAATTTAAAACTTGTGATATTGTGTTTAAAACTTGTGTCACGGTAAGAGTGGCATTTCATTTCCTTTTCTTCGAATTTTGAAGAACATACTTATACACCTTGCAAGCTTTTTTATATACCTTACAGAGTAACTATATGATAGATAGATAATAATACAGTATAGATATGATAATGGCGCTAAAGTTTCAGGAAAAAAATATAAATATTTAAACTTAATGGATAATAATAAAAAAAAGGTATATAATTAAGATTATTTTAGGAAAATAAAATAAAATAATAAAATTAATTAAAAATTATAAACATATAAATAATATTTTAGGAAAAATAATAATTCTTAATAATAAAAGTATTATTTTTTTAAATAATTTTTTTTTAATTATCTAAAAAAATGGAAGGGAGATGGAGACTGAGCACTGAACGCGTAGAAAACTTACCGGGTTACTGTAGGAATAGAACCATATCAGTTTCTACCAGAAGCGAAGAAAACTTCTGCATCGGATTCACGCATTACAACTCAACCAACATAGTTTAGCCTCCGAGGTTTGGATGCGCAATAGTCTTACGCCCGAGAGCTCATTCGAAGCAGTGCATTCGTGGTGTTAACATGGGTTAACTATACACCGTTCAGAAAATTTAAAACTTGTGGTATTTTGTGTGTTATTAAGTGTCAGTTTTAAAATGCCGTTTTCAACTAATGTAAAAAACAGAGTATTATGTACTAAGTATTAAATTAATTTTATGCAAGCAGAAGAAGAATATAATATTTCGTGTTATGGTTATAGAGTTTGATATTAGAATTTTATTTATAGTTTCAAGAACGTGCTATGGCAGCAACGGGCGTTTCCATTAGAAATATTCGACGAATTAAAAGTGAAGCGAAATAAGTTGAATCGGGCTATGTAACAAAATTTTCAACTGCCAATAAAAACGAGTTAAGAAAAAAAATTCTTGACCACGGAGATTTGGCAATTTTGTGAAGAACGATTGTTAATCACCACATAACAGAAAAGACTGTCCCTATATTAAAGAAGGGTTCATAAAAAATTTGTAGATGATATTGGCTACCAAGATTGATTTTCGATGGAGTACATTTAGGAATAATCGACGGATACTAATGGGACGTCAGCTCATTAGACTGCTTGGAATTGAATTTCTTAAAAGAATGCATCAGCACCGGGAAGAAGCTCTCTCGAATGTATATGGACGATACATACATTCACTCATCGCACACCCACGAAAAGGTATGGAGCGATGAAACTTTAAAAGACTTACAAAAAACACTAGGAAAGGGACCTCGTCTGATCATAGTCTACGCAGGTGGTGAAAATAGGTTTGTTTCTATTGTTAGATGGAAATCAAACAGCACAAGTGGCGACTACCATCATGACATGAATTACGATAATTACAAAAAATGGGTTTCGGAGAAACTTATTCCGAATTTGCAACCGAAAAGTGTTGTGGCAATCGACAACGCTCCATACCATAACAAATAAGTAGAAAATACACCAACGTCATTGTCAAGAAAAACAGAAATACAAGTTTACGTCTTAGAGGTATACCTTTTAACAATAAGATGTTAAAACCACAACTTTACAACCTTATAAAGGCCAATAAACCAAGGCACAAGAGATATGAAATACACGAAATTTTTAATGCAAAAGGTCACGACGTATTGCGACTACCACCATATCATCCAGATCTGAATCTTATCGAGTTGGTTTGCGCCGAAACGAAAGAATAAATCACCAGAAAAAATGTGAATTTTAATTTTGACCAGGTGATTAAATATTGTGCTAGCTTTTTTGAGGAATTCTTAGCCGACAAATGGAAATCTCGGTGTGAGCGAGCAACATAGTATATTTTGAAGGAATCAACAATAGATGCGGTTGGGGAAAAAGTAATTATTAATTTGAGAGATTTTGAAAATAATTCTGATTCAGAAAGCGACAAAAGTGATGGGTCAGACTTAAAGGAAAGCGATTTATCAGGATTAGAGGAATTGAATGACTATCATAGGGCTCGAAACGTAACTTGAAAATAATAAAAGTTATGTTAATTGGTAAATTTTGTGATGTAAATGTGTCTGTAAAATATTTGATATTATTACCCTTAAACTTGAAGAGATTTACTACTAAACACCAAAACGCTTTTTTGAACTGCTCGACGCACGTTTCGCTAACCATGTTAGCATCATCAGGAGATGATTTTAACTCCAAAAAGTTAACATTTTAAGACCTACAAACGTCATTTTTTCTGAAAAATAAAAAAAATTGTAACTTAAGTAGAATTTATTATTTATTTAAAATTTCAAAACAAAAGTTATAAAGTTAAATATAATCTTATATATGTATGTCTTGTCTTATATATATTATAGATAATCGACATGTATTTTCCAGAGAAACGAATATCACAAAATAGGTTCACCCAACTTCAGACTGTGTAATTGTTCAATTCTTCTAATTAGATTAAATCATCTCCTGATGATGCTAACATAGTTAGCGAAACGTGCGTCGAGCAGTTCAAAAAAGCGTTTTGGTGTTTAGTGGTAAATCTCTTCAAGTTTAGTATATCACACCAAAGGTTCCAACAGAAGACTTGATTATTACCCTTATTTAGGTTAAGTAGTCATTAAGGTATAGATGTTGTGAATAGTCACGTTATTATACACTTTATTTCTCTTGAGTTTTTACGTACGTACCCCATCCAATGTAAACTAAAGCTACACCGACAGAAAGGTTGTGTAAAATCTGTACTATCAGATACACAACAGGCTCAAGTAAAACATGAGCAAAGTGATACGAATCGGTACAGAAAAATAAACTGAATGAATTTGTCGATCCAATATTATCTCTCGGACAAGGCAGATATTTATTTAGGATAGAATAATTACAAAACATTTAACAGACATAAAAAGGACAATTTTTCCACAAAGAAAAGCGAGAAAAACAAATATAAGGTCGAGAAAGTCTCAATAATCGATTAGCCTTTTCCCATTCAATAGTTTGCTTTCTTATTGACATTTTCACATCCTTCTCCGAATGACCATTAATTGCATCGGTTTTTAGATGGAAAATAAACCGAATGTGGCTTAACTTAAAAGGCGCTTTAGACAAACTGGTCCGTAAATATCTTCGTGAAATATATTGAGGTTGATTATGTCAACTGATACTGGTTCCATTTTCTTGTTAAATATCTCGATTCCGAACAAATGTAAAACATTTGTTTCAACTGTTTAGTGTTATTTGAGACAAATCTTTGAATAAGGTAATTCCAGATCAAGTCAGGTTTCTATATAAAAAAACATATATACATACCACTGTGATCAAGCTGGTGAGTTTTGTTTTAAGAATTCGCGTACGTTACCTATCGATACAACCATTTGTTTTTTAAGTTGGTATGACTGTTCTTGACATCGGCAGAAGTCTATATATATATATATATATATATATATATATATATATATATATATATATATATATATATATATACTGAAAAAAAAACGAAAATCTTTTTTTTATCGAAAGATATCGAAAATATTGTTAGAAATGACGAAAAAAATACTGTGAAAGTTAGAGCTCTTAATAATAATATTAATATTAAGAGGTACCGCATCGCAAATTTCAATTTCCCAATTAAATAACATAGGAATTTTTTTTTTAATTTTGGAATTTTATAGCTCTTCAGCGAATCATTCTGTGGAAAGACTATTATATATCTTTGTAGAAAATTAAAATTCCGTTCTTCAAAAAAGGTCTCTTATAAATTTTCGATAATTTTACTTTTTCAAAAGTTATTCGAGGCTAAACTTGAAATTTTTCTTAAAAATTACTTAAAAATTTTCTAAATAATCGGATTTTTATTGTTTATAATTGATTATAAAATTAAACTTATTCAATTTTTCAACTGAAAATTGTTTACTTATTATATCTAATTCATTGTTAAAAAAAACATGCATTTATTTTAAAAAATACTGATTTACTTTACTTATTTCTGCGAAATGATTTCAAAGTCAAGACGAGCGAAACACAAAAACCAAAAAAAAAAATGGTTTTTGTGTTTTGTTTGTTAAACCTTTTTTGAAGAACGTTATTCGAAACATTATACGAAACTATAAAATTCCAAAATTTAAAAACAAAAATCCTATGTTATTTAAATGGGAAATTGAAATTTGCGATACGGCACCTCTTAATATTAATATTAAGAAAACTTTTATAGTATTTTTTTTTCATCATTTCTAACACTATTTTCGATACCTTTGATACTTCGATACCTCGATGCTTCGATACCTATGTATATATGGAATTTTTTGACTTCTTTGGACTGCGTCCAACGAGACATCTGTAGTCAGAAGTTATACACCCCCGACCGTTGTGTTCCACAATCTTATGTGGAACGCATAACAACCTGCGTCTCCGCCATAAAGTAAGTGGTAAGTGGTAAGCCAATCCTGTAGTGGATTAACACGGGTTGATAATGATGTTGGCCAATTGAGAGGTCCAATTACTCGATCGCATAAATCGAAGCTCGTCTCGATGTCATTGATGGCATTGGTTATGTTAATTTTCAAGGCATGAATCGGCCGCGGTTTATTCGAATAGATACATGATGTCACCTAGCCCCACAAGAAAAAGTCTAGCGTTAAATCAGACGATTTCGGTAGCCAGTTGAGGTCGCCGAAATGCCGTCGAACTTGTCGTGCAGAAGATCCATTGTTGCATGCGCTGTGTAGCACGTAGCGCCGTCTTATTGGAACCATACGAAGTTGAAATCTATATCTTCCAATTTAGGTCACAAAACCTGTAGCACTCGTTCGTGGCAGTTATTGCGGCGCCAGCTTCATTTTGGAAGAACTGCGGACCAATGATCCCGCCGAACCAAAATCCACACCAAACAGTGACTTCTGGATGCATTTGCAACTGATGGATTTCATGTGGACTGTTATCTCTACAAATGCGACGATTATGTTCTGATATCCTATATGATTTTGTAAATCCTTCACGTCTTCCTCCACTCGTCCTTGGTCATCCTCTTTTTTTCTCTCCAGTTACATTCAAACATCATCATCAACATTCAACTACATCATTCGCGTGAGCACTCTATCTGACTGTATGCTCTGAACATGCCTAAGGCATCTTAACCTTTACGCTTTAAAGACTTCCACCATTTCTAATTCGTTAAACAGTTGCCTCAATTCTTGTTTAGTTCTTTGCAAATCGATCAGCCTTCAAAAATCCATCTCACTACCTCTCGCTTACGGCACCAAAGAATTTTCTTTTCTGATGGTTCCAATCGTTATATGTCACTCGCAAACATTACTATTGGTTTATAATGATTTTTTATATTTTCATATAGTAAGTCCTTAGGAAGAGATAAAAAAACAAATGATTTTAAGTAGATTGTTTTTTACTTTTCAGCATAATCTTCTTTTAGCTTTATACACTTTTCCAAGCGTTTCTCCAACTTTTTTAAGCTGTTTAAAAAAAGATTTTAAGATTTCGGAAGGTCCTCAAAATAGAAAGGAAGATCCTCAATAAATCTGTTTGGACGATGACCTCGTTCGATGTGAACCGTTGTCCTCTGAGCCATTTTTTTTAAGTTAGAAAACAAAAAAAAGTCAGTGGAGGCCAGATCCGGTGAATACGGTGGATGTTGTAATAATTCGAACTTTAATTCCATGATTTTGGTCATTGAAACTGTACAGGTGTGCACCCAGGCATTGTCTTGATGGAAGAGGATCTATTTCCTTTTCACCAATGGCTTTTTCCAAGCAATCGGTGTATTTGATTCTGCGTGCATCTCAAAAAACTGTGACCATAACCTTGCCGGCCGATTTCACCATCTTCGCCTATTTCGGAACTCGTTCGCCTTCAAAAACCCACTGTTTTGATTGTTCTTTTGTCTCTGGAGTATAGCAGTGTAGCCATGCTTCGTTCACAGTTATGTATCGATGCAGAAACTCATCAGAATTGCCACGAAAAAGTGCTAAAACAACCTCAGAGTCGATCACACGATTGCGTTTATTCTCCACTGGGAGCAAACGAGGCATCTATCTTGCCGACATTTTTTTCACATCCAATTTTTCGTGCAAAATTGAAAACACTGCATCTTACGGTAAGCCTGTGGCCACAACTAAATCCATGTCGTGGATTTTGTCAAGCATTTCGGGATTAGTCATTTCCACTGGACATCCCGAACGATGTTCATCTTCTGTGGATGTACGGCCACGTTTAAACTCATTTACCCAATTATAAACAATTGCTACACAGGAGTAGATGTGCCATAAACTTCATCCAACTCAACTTTCATATATTTCGGTGTTAAGCCTTTTAAATATAAGTGTTTAATCACCACTCGAAACTCACTTGTTTCCATTTTTCTAAATAAACAAAAGCTTCTTGCTTTAATCGATAATAAAAAACTGAAACTATGTGATGAACATAACTAAGACTGACAGCTATCTGGTGAATCTGCTTACTAAAAACAAACCATTTCCGATGCTACCATCGCTATCCCTTGGATTTTCTAACTGCTTATTGAACGACCCTCGTAATAACTTGCTTCTCAAAAGTCTTTTAAGGGAATAAAAATTCTCCCCATAACAAAAAAAAAACACCTAATATAGTTGTAAATTTTTCGTCCCTTGCATTTCTTCTTTAGGCAACAAATTCACGTTATAATCCACCAAATAGCTTTGCGACACGACTCGAACCTTGTTATTATGTGCTCTTTATTAAAAAAATAAATAATAATAAACATATTCCAGGACAAACGCAACGAAAAAACTTCTAATCTCGCTTTGATTAAAACCATAACTAGGTTCGTCATACGGGTAAACGACTATGGCCCATAGGCGTGACCGACAACGGAAATAGAATCTGATTTATTTCGTTTTCTGCCGACAGGGGGCGTTGCTGACCAAATTGCTTTTTGACGTTGGTTTTTTTTTTTCAATTTTTCTCATCTCTTTGTCACCTCCGGTGTTTTGGTTTAGGTAAAGATTATTTTAATTAGAAATGGAGGATGGTGATGATCAACGAAGTAACTGTTTTCATGTATCATTGCTATATATATATATATATATATATATATATATATATATATATATATATATATATATATATATATATAGCCCAGCTGACGACGGCTGTGAGGCCAGAAACCGGTCCTGAGAGGTACTTGTCTCGACGTGGTGGCGGCGACTGATTTGAGACGAGCAGTGGTATATATATATATATATATATATATATATATATATATATATATATATATATATATATATATATATCCATTTTTTAAGATATTTAAGTGAAATCTAAACTTTAAAAGCAGCTTACTACGAATTCCCAAACAGGGTCAATTCTCTGTATATTGCTTCGGGTTAAAGATATCGAAAAAAAGTATTTTAATCCCACATACCCAGTTTCATGACAAAATTCGCCTTTTTTTTCATTATTTTGGTTTATACACAAAATTATTACAACTTTATTTTTTAATTTCATAAATAGTGTGCCATGGAAAGTAATAATTTGACACATTTAATTTTGATAGATCTCCTGATGATGCTAACATGGTTAGCGAAACGTACGTCGATCAGTTCAAAAAAGCGTTTTGGTGTTTAGTGATAAATCTCTTCAAGTTTAGTATTTCACACCAAAGGTTCCAACAGAAGAATTGAACAGTGTTAAATGTCAATCAGATTAAACTTTGGGTTTATCGCTTGAAGTTCTAGTTAGTGCTCGGAACAGAATTAAAATGCCATTAACTTTAAGAGAAAAAATCGAAATAGTCCGGTTGTTTGGTGATTTTGCTCGTAGTAGCAAAGAAGTTGCTACAGAGTTTAACATGAGACATTCTAAACGTGCTTCCATTACTCATGGAAATTACGGGGATTACGCTGTAAATGCACTTTTCAATGAAAAATGAAAAATGTTCATCAAGCCCTATAAACCAAAGTTATGTCAAGGTGATGATAATAAAAAATTAGACTATTATTATTATTGGGTCCAAGGTAGTTTTTTAAATGACAGTCACAACATTCACCACTAATGGGGTTGAATCGCCTCAAAACTGTAGATACTGGGCCAGAGGTAATTCTCACTGGGTTATAAATTGTAAAGGGCAATATTCCCAGAAAGTCAATGTCTGTGTGGGATTTTAGGAAACGGAATAATTGGTCCTTTTTTTCTTTAATGAATCGTTGAATGCTGGTCGTTTAGTTAACTTCTTCTAACTTTGTGTCAGAATAAGGAAAACCTGTCAAGAAATGAGAATCCCGGAATTTAGACGAGTAGCTAAACAAAATCGTAAAAGAATCGAAAAATTTATTCGAATAGACGGAGGACTAGTCGAGAGAGATCACATTTGATAGTTAATTGTTTGTATTATGAAAATTAATATTGTAGACTTTTTCCTAAATTTAATCAGTTACAAAAAATTGTTTTTCCATAAGAATAAAATAACTATTCCTTTGTAAGTGCTATTTATTTTACTAAAATATTTGAGAACATGACACTATTAAATTGACAATGTACCAAGTTTTTACTTTCCAGGGCACACTAATTATCAAATTAAAAAACAAACTTTTTATAATTTTTTTATAGACCAATATAATGAAAAAATTTAAAATGCGAATTTTGTCATGAAATTCGGTATGTGGGGTTAAAATAATATTCTGAACAACTTTTTCTAATAACTATTTTCGATATCTCTTACGCGAAGCAAAATATCGAGAATTGGTCCTGTTTGTGAATTCGTAGTAAACCGAGTTTAATGTTCAGATTTCAGTTGAGTATCTTAAAAATGTGACCCATCAATCTGTATGACTGTGCAGAAATTCAAATGGCGAAAATATGGAGGGGGTCTTCATCCTAAATATATATATATATATATATATATATATATATATATATATATATATATATATATATATATATATTACAGAAATCTTTCACCCATATATATATATATATATATATATATATATATATATATATATATATATATATATATATATATATATTACAGAAATCTTTCACCCATTCTCCACATGGTGCCACCGATCGCCTTCGCCGAACTGTCAACCATGCGACGTCACGTGTCTCTCGGGACCGGTTTCTAGCCTTTCAGCCGTCATCAGCCGAGCTCTAGACGAACGCAAGGAAAGCAGTTCGGAGAGGCAATCGGGGCCAGACCAGATCAACTGGCCATTTTAATGACGGGTTGTGATCGCACACAACTCACGCCATCATACGGCAAATGCTCGTAGCGGTCAGGACCGCTCGTAACATTCTGCCTGGAACTTCGGGTATAGTACCAGGTATGCCCACAAGATAGAGTAATATATAATATATATATATATATATATATATATATATATATATATATATATATATATATATATATATATATATATATATATATATACATACAGCAGTAGCTGAGTGTCATCACACACCCAACCGTTGGGTTCCACAATCTCATGTGGAGCGTCTCCGCATAAATGAACATTTTTGTTGGTTGCTTGACCAGGAAGGAGCCCCACCTATCCCTTCAACTGGATGACATATGTTTCGTCTCTCGAGGTTCAGACTCATCAGGGCGCCGACATATACCATACCATCAAGAATAGGGAGACTCTATCCACAACCAACAACCCATGTTTTCGCCGACTTCCCGTCGGATGGCGTATAGGTGTAGTGTTAGATTGTCTTGGACTGCGTCCAATGGGACAGCAGTAGCTGAGTGTCATCACGCACCCAGTTGGTTTCCGGCTTGGTTAGGCACCCAGTTATATCGATTTTCTCTGGATATCAACTCTGGTGAAGCAACTGTCAACCAGATAATGTAGTGATCATAAGAGATGAAAATCTGAAGGGATTAAATCTGGATAATTCACCGGATGCGATAAAATCCTTCTTCCCAAATTGGTGATCTTTTCCAGAGTATTTTTCACTGTGTATGGTCGTGCGTTCTTCTGAAGTAAAATGACTTTCCTTCTTCCCTTGTCCTAGAGGATCCAACGACTTTCCTAAAAGTTTCTCTAGCTTGAGTAAACTTGAAAAATGTAAAGAAAGATTTGCTTCCACTTCTTCATCCCCCACTTTGTTGCTTGTTCTGGACGTTCATAAAATCATTTCAGTCAACAGTTTGAAATTGATGGAACCACTTCTTGCAATTACTGTAGGAAACTTCCAATCATGTCTTGAGGCATGATTTTTCCACACTTTTTTAGGCTCGTATATTGTAACTCATTGTGAAGGCGCACGTTTCGCTAACCATGTTAGCATCACCAGGAGATAATTCAATCTGGTGGGTTATCTTCAGATCGAATCATCTCCTGATGATGCGAATTTGATTAGCTAAATGTGCATCAGAACGTGATTTAGTGTTTAGTGGTAAATTTCTTCCAGTTTAGTGTTTCACACTGATGGTTCCTATAGAAGAGTTAATGGAAAGATGTCGGGCCTAATCTTTTATTGTACGGTATATTATTAAATGGAAAATATTGCGGCTTCGAAGTCTCTGTTATTTTCATTTTTATTTTTCGGTTTATTTTGAGATTATTTTAATTGTGCAGCAGAACGACGCTGTTCCGGAAGCGTCTCGGCGAGCAGTGTCGCTTTTATCAGACGCCAGGCCTTACCATCGTTACTGTTGCCTCTGATTTATTCCCAATTGTAGTCGGATGTTTACTGGGAATATATTCAGTGTGTCCTCCTTTATGTTTTGGTGTTTGTTTTTGATGAAATTTAGGATGCTTTTAGTAGAATTTTTCTTCTCAGCTTATTGGATTTGAATAAATTTACAAGGAAGTGAAAATATTTCAGCGATGAGTTAACGTCAGGCTTTTTTTAGTTTAGGCATCATAAGAAAACGTGGAAACTAGTTGACTAGAATGACGTCCTGAATATTTATTTTTAATTCTTGATTTGTCTTAGGTTTATCTTTGAGATTAATCGCAGAATGATTTTGGAAAGGTCAGAACGGGTGATTTTGGTGTGTATATAGTGTTACCGAAATAAAATATTATTTTGCCTACAAGTAAATCTCTAAAAATGTCTGTTGTATTTTGAATTGTGTGAGAGGACAAATCTTTTTATATTATGCCCCTTTTGTATATCAGAATTTGTTCCTGTCGTACGATACACGAGCCTAGCCTTGAACATAGCCTGAAAAATCAGATGTTCTAAAAGCAACATTTGAAGGTGTATTCTCCAGATTTCGGCCCTACGAATTAAAATATCTTTCAATTTCTGCAATATTACGTACGTCATGCCGCTTCTCATCTTTTGAGGAAGTATATATAATATATATAGGAAGTATATATATATATATATATATATATATATATATATATATATATATATATATATATATATATATATATATATATATATAATCCCCTAATTTAGTCATTGATTGTGCAGTAAATAAGAAATATACAATAGAGAAAGTGGAACAAGCTGAATATCTGGGAGTAACACTAACGAGTAAAGGGGATGAAGAAAAGGAAATAGAGAAACGACTAGCGAATGGAAACAAAGCTGCAGGAATGTTTTCAAAAATTTTAAGGGCAAAGAATATAACAAGAGCAGCTAAAGTAAGAGTGTACCAATCAATACTAAGGCCCACGGTTACCTATGCGTGCGAGACATGGACGATGACGAAGAAGGAAGAAACTAAGCTGGAAGTCTGGGAACGAAAAATATTAAGGAGAATTTTTGGAGGAGTTAAAGTTCTGAATGAATTTAGAAGAAGAACAAACAAAGAAATAGAAGAACTGTACAAAAAACCAAACATTGTTCAGGTGGTGAGAGCGCAGCGAGCTAGATGGCTAGGGCACATAGCGAGGATGTCCAGCGGGAGATGGGTTAAAGGAATTCTAATGAGAGGCGAAGGGGGAAGGAGAAGAAGAGGGCGACCGAGGAAGAAATGGCTGGATGAGGCGCTGAATGATTTGAGGAAAGTAGGAGTGAGGGATTGGAAGACTGATGCTTTGGACAGAAAAAGTTGGAAAAGAAGAGTGAAAGAACTCGAAGCCAAGGGCCACTAGGCCTGTAGAGCTGAATATTATTATTATATATATATATATATATATATATATATATATATATATATATATATATATATATATATATATATATATATATATATATATATATATATATAAAGGGTATTCCATGGTTTTTCCAATATTTCCAAGGTTTCGAATGTTGGTAACGATTAAAAGAAACGTTTCGTAACATACCTGAAAGTTATTTATGGCAGTGCGAAGCTGGATAGTGTACAATTATACGTGGAATGCAACATCTGTCAAATGACCTCAACAACTTCTCTGGCAGCTCACAATTCTTTTGTTGAAATTCTCGATTACTGCTGAACACATTTGCGGAGTTATGTCACGAATTATTCGCCTAATTTCTTCTTTCAACTGTTGAACGGTTTGCGGATTATTTTCGTAAGCTTTGCTCTTCACATAGCCCCACAAAAAATAGTCTAGCGGCGTCAAGTCGCATGACCTTGGTGGCCAATTTACGCCCCATTCCGGGAGATCAGCCTCCCTCCAAACTGTGTACGCAATAAAGTCAATGTTTCACTTGCTGTATGACATGTCGCACCATCTTGTTGGAACCACATATTCTCTAAATTCATGTCCGGGAACGTCCTGCTCGTTCGGTTGAAAATATTCAGGCGGTTCGTGAAAGTGTTACTGAAAACCCACAAATGTCTGTTAACAGGCGCGCGCAATATTTGGGTATCAACAGAACTTTAACGTGGCGAATTTTGAAAAAAGACTTAAGCCTACATCCTTACAAAATTCGGCTAAAACAGAAGCTAAAGCCAGCCGACCATGGGCAACGCCGTGCATTTGCCAATTGGATCCTACAGGTGAAGGCAAATGACAATAATTTTTGCGATAAAATCATTTTCAGTGACAAGGCTCATTTCCACTTAAACGGTTACGTAAATAAACAAAATTGTCGCATCTGGGGCAATGAAAATCCTAGAGAAATCCACGAAATCCCGATGCATGCTCAACGTGTCACAGTTTGGTGCGGTTTTTGGGCTGAGGGTATTATTGGACCGTATTTTTTTGAAGATGAAGATAAACGAGCTGTTACAGTAAACGGAGAACGATACCGAACGATGATTGATGTTTTCTTATGGGATCAAATAATGGACATGGATTTAGAGAATATGTGGTTCCAACAAGATGGTGCGACATGTCATACAGCACGTGAAACATTCACTTTATTGCGTACACAGTTTGGAGGGAGGTTGATCTCCCGGAATGGGGACGTAAATTGGCCACCAAGATCATGCGACTTTACGCCGCTAGACTATTTTTTGTGGGGCTATGTAAAGAGCAAAGCTTACGAAAATAATCCGCAAACCGTTCAATAGTTGAAAGAAGGAATTAGGCGAATAATTCGTGACATAACTCCGCAAATGTGTTCAGCAGTAATCGAGAATTTCAACCAAAGAATTGTGAGCTGCCAGAGAAGTCGTGGCGGTCGTTTGACAGATGTTGTATTCCACGCATAATTGTACACTATCCAGCTTCGCACTGCCATAAATAACTTTCAGGTATGTTATGAAACGTTTCTTTTATTCGTTACCAACATTCGAAACCTCTTAATGGAATACCCTTTATATATATATATATATATATATATATATATATATATATATATATATATATATATATATATATATATATATATATATATATATATATATATATATATATATATATATATATAGGTATAGTTGTTCATTTTGCGGCTGGAGAAAACATTTTTCTTACTGCGATGACGTTTTATTACTGGATGGCTTGATGTCTAAGGAACGTTCTTTAGTATCATCAAAAAAGTACAAATTTTGTCTTCAAACCAAACATTCAAAAACGGAAGATTGTCAGGGGAATGGGCGAATATTATTAATAATAATGGATTTAACTGGGGTAGCCGATACTTGATGGCAATTGATTTCAAAGATACACACTGAGATTTATATCTAAATTTCGAATTGTCAGTATGAATGTCTTATCTAACAATATAAATATAAACTCTTGATTGAATAAAATTATTTTGAAGTTTATATTAATGTTTGCCGGATAGTAAGTCACGTATTTACATTGTCGGCCACCAGAGTAAAATAAAAACGATAAAATGCTAATGAAAGGGTCTGAGTCGTCGGGGAGGTTACATTATTACTTTTTCAGCGTACGAAGAGAAATAAACTCAGTATTTTTATGAAAACGTGACCGGTTTTAGTGCCGATACAACGCAGGAGCTTCGTCAACGAGAGAAACTTATACTACAACTCAAAAGTTTTGGTACCACCATCACTCTTTATGTTAGAAACTTCCAAAGGTTGATAATATGATTTTATATCTTCTCCTATATATACATCCCAGGCTAAAAATAACAGTAGTAACCTGAATTCAATTGTTTTGTATGGTAAGCAGGTTACTAAATAAATCTTATATACATCCACTCTCCAGGCGTTCAGCTTGAGCCCAGCTGATGACGGCTTAAGGGGAGACACTTGCTGGTGCTTTGGATGGCGGACAGGGAACGACAAAGCACCAACGTGGAGCGCGGGTGTTTTTTCTTTGTTTTTATTATTATTATTCACGTATGGGCCCTGGTGGACCACGCGAAGTACAATTAGAGGCGTTTGTTGTTGTTAGCTTTCCTTTGCGCCCATACTAATTTCATTCTTTCGCTATGAGCGTTTTTCCTTTCGTCAGACCAAGTTGTTCCAGTCTTCCTACATTTTTTCTCTGGCCGACCTACCAAACGTCAACCTTGTGTCTGAAACAGCCTCTATCTTGAATTTCACTTTGTGTAATATTTGATGATCTTAGGTCCTCTTTAATTGCAGCAATCCATTTAATTATTTCTACTTTAACTCTACTCCTATTTTCATTAAATTCGACTATTTGTCTAGTTAGACTACTCGGATTCATCCGTTTTATGTATACGTAAAACTTAAGTCTTCTATTGTTTGAAGTCTTCTCTATTGTTTGATTTCTTGGTTGTCTCGAAGTCGGTTGTGCTATTTATTTGTTTGGGGCCTAGGATTTTTCTTTTCTTCTTTTCAATGTCCTCGATGTCTCTCTTTCTATTCAAAATGAGCGTTTCTGCCCCATATAGACATTCTGGCTTAATAATTGTGTTGTAATGTCTCAGTTTTGTGTTTTTAGATATGCATTTTTTGTTGTAAATATTTTGTGTAAGTCTCAATGCCGTTTCCATTTTTTGACACCTACCCTTATTGGCCTCTTTTTCCAACCCATTTTCCATGATTATTTCACCCCAATATTTGAATTGAGAAACTCGTCTGATGTTACCATATTTTGTTTTTAGAAATGGTGTTCTTAGTTTGTTGCAGGTCATGTGTTATCTATCTTTTTAAAGGAAATTTGGAGTTCTACTTTTTCTGCTGCTTCTTTTAGTATATCAATCTGTTTCTGTGCCGTTAATACATCTTGAGCCAAAATTGCTAGATCATCAGCAAACGCCAGACAATCAATTTTGATGTTGGTTCTCCCCAATTTAATGGGCTGGTCAGTATTCAGGGTCGACTTTTTTTTTTCACGCTACTCCTGTATTACTTTTTCTAAAATACAATTAAATAAGAGTGGCGAGAGTCCATCCCCTTGTCTCACTCCAGTTTTAATTTCGAAGGGCTCTGAGATGTCACCCATGAATTTAACTTTTGACCTTGTGTTAGTTAATGTTGCTTTAATAATTGCCAGCGTTTTCAGATCCAGTCCTTGTTCTTTCAAGATTCGAAATAAAGATTTGCGGTCAATAGAATCATATGCTTTTTTGAAATCCATAAATGTACAGACGAGATTTTTATTGTACAGTTTTTGATGTCTTCGGATCAACTTTAGATTCAGGATCTGTTCAGGGCCGGATCTGCCCGGTCGAAAACCTGCTTGATATTCACCAATTTTAGGTTCTAATTGTCTCTGTGATCTGTCTAGTAGACATTGAGATAGAATCTTGTTACAAACTGGGAGAAGAGATATCCCTCTATAGTTGTTTACATCCGTTCTATCTCATTTCTTGTGTAGTGGATGGATTAGAGCATCTTTCCAATCTTCCGGAATCCGTTCGGTTCGCCAAACTGCTTGTAGAATTTTGGTTATTTCCTTGATTGTACCTGGACCAGCGGATTTCAAAAGTTCAGCAGTGATTTTATCTTCACCAGAAACTTTGTTATTTTTAAGCCGCTTGATTTGCCTAATTATTTCATCTTCATTCGGTGGTAGTGAATCTGGGTTTGTTTGTTTAGGGTTTAGTGTTGGAAATCTGTTTAAGGGCTCAGGACAATTTAGTATTTGTTCAAAAGATTTCGCAAGTTCTTTGCAATTGGCTTGGTTATTTATAGCTAATTGCCCGTTTTCCTTTTGGAAGCAAATACTTTGGAGTTGATAGCCTGTTAATTTAGTTTTAAATGTTTTGTGAAAGTTTCGGGTGTTATTTTTTTGGAAATCTTTTTCTATTTCATTAAATTGATTGTTGTCTAATTATCTCCCATGTTTCTTTTCTTACTTCCAAAAAGATGTTATAGTTTATTGCTGTTTTTTGATTGTTTCAATCTTTGAATGCTTTATTTCGGCTTAATACTGCTTGCTCGCAAACTTCATCCCACCACGGATGTTTTCTACGTTTTTGTAAAGTAACAACTTTAAGGCTGTTTTAATAATTTTTTGTTTCAATTCTTGCCAGTTCTGTGTTGATTGTTTATCAAGCTCTTCTGTTAGGGTTGGTTTTATTTTCCTTGGGTCGAACTTTACTGTTAGCAGTCTCTTTTGAATAAGTTTTCGAGGGTTTAAGCTAAGTTTGATTCAAGCTGGAAGCAGGATCACTAGCTGGATACCTGAAGAGCGGATGAAGGAACAACTAAAGCCATGACCATTTAAACTGGCCATGTCGAATGGAGGCTGCAATCACATGCAGCCACGCGTGGCCACAGCTTGAGCCCAACTGATGACGGCTTAAGGCCAGAAACCGGTCTTGGGAGACGCTTGCTGGCGCTTTGGATTGCGGGTGAAGGAGTGGCAAAGCACGACGTGGAATACGGGTGAACTTCCTTGGCTTTTTAATACTTTTTTCCACGGAAAATTACATTTTCAATATTATTTTTTAGAAAGCTCAAATAGATGCTTTAGCACCTCGAACTTCGGCTTAATTGAACCGATTGTCATTTTTGTGAAAATCTGTGACCATAAAATACCAGGTATATTATCAGAATTGGCCTTTATGAACTCTTGGTCACACATTACTGAATTAAATTAGTAACCAACAATATTTGTTTGCACTAAATTTAAATAATTTTGACAGTATATACACAGGTAGAAGCCGTTGACGTGAAAATACTTTAACATAATGACGTCACAAACATGCCAGCTAATCGTGGCGCTTTCGTAATCACGTGATTTTATTTTAAATTTTATACATTTTAATTAATCTATAATTAATTGCAAACAGTTTTTTTTAAGTTTTTCGTATCGATTATTATTATTTACGATAGTTTTAAATATAGTAAAAAAATCGAGAATTATTTTTTATTCAAAACCCCAGTTTTTATTGCAAATCATAAATAATTTTAAAGGTGTAATTCTCTAAAACTGCCCAACCTATATAATTACCGAAGTTTAGTACTTTGTAGCATGGCTGACATCTTCTTGGCATTGGGTCCGTTAGATATCGACATGCCTCTACAGGTATTGACTATCGAATCAAGCTCTCTGAATTTCTTCTTTAAAATTTTTATACCAACAGGACGTCGTTTTAACTATTTCCAAACATCGAATTTGGGTCCAGGCACTGTGAAGTCCACTCTAAAACATTAATATACATTCTGTCAACAAAGTACCGGGAATTGATCATTTGAAAAGCTCTTAAAGGGATCGTCAAAATTATTTTTATCGCTAAGTTGACATAACTGTCATCTACACTGACGCGAAGTTTGAACGTCATCTGTCATTTAGTTTGTTTACAGTGCTCGATTTTGTCAGTTCATTGATTATTTATGTATTATCTCATGTATTCATGTATTATCTCGGAAGGGGCCTACTTTGAAGGCGATACAATAAATTTGGATAAATAATAAACATTTTGTGTTTTATTGACCAAGTTCCGGTACTTTTTTGACAGAATGTATTTTCACTCGATCCACTGCTTTACCACACGAGCCGTATATTTGGGATGATTGTCTTGTTCGTAAACCCACTGTAAATGCATATTCTCTTTAGCGTAATGTAGCATTGTTTCCTCTAAGATTTCTAAGTAAATTTGTTTGTCACATTTTCGTTTATCTGAAATATCCTACTCCATTATATGAAAAGCACACCTATACTTCGATGTTACCACCACTATGATTCACTGTACCCAAACTGTTAGGTGGATTAAATTCTTTATTGATACGTCTTCCCACATACAATTTTCCATCAGAAACAAATCAATTAATTTTGATTTGATCGCTAAATATAATGTTTTTCCAGTTACGTAGTAAATCTTCACTGCAATTTCTTTTTGCAAACTTTAACCGCTACTTCAAATTTCTTTTTGCTTAAAAACTGAATTTTCGTGGTTATTCTAGTGTACAAGTTCTTCTGTTGTAAACGTCGCCTTATAGTTCTGGTAGCAAAAGGAGCAAAATAATTCTTCAAAGCCTCAGGTAGAAAACGATTATCCATTTTTACTCGGAAGCCTTGGACGGCTTCTCTTTTCTGGTTGTTTTCTAAGTTCTTTCAAAACTTTAGCAATTACACATGGTGGCCGTTTGGTGGATTTGTAATAACTGCATCAGATTTGTTTTGGCTTCTCTCAGTTGCAAAATTATACGCGTTTCTTCAGCAGAGCAATGTCTAGCGCGGCCCTGTTTACTTTAATATAGTTTTAATGGGTACGTGATAACGTGTATAAAATTTGTTGGGTAGAGCGGGGCTAGTCGAGCAACTTTTCGCTTGATCTCCCATAACTTATGCATCGGATTTAATTGATTCTTACTCTATTAGGTTCGTAATTTACTCTTCTCCAAAACGTCAAGCGGTGTAAAAACAATCCGAGTACAAGTTTAAAAGTTATTGTCGGAAATGCGAGAGTAGCTTAACGTGCCCCACTAGTGGGGTTAGTTAAGCAATGGCTAAAATTGACTTGATGACTATATAGAATGATCTGAATACAAAATAACTGTAATCAACAACCAAATATTGATATATTATGATTATTAATAAATATATTGTATTCATATTGTTATATTTTTTTCCTTTATTTGGGTTTTGCGCCACTATCTAAAACTCAAAAAATATCAAAAATACCTGTTCTTATGTAAAGAAAGAATCACTGGATAAAAACAAAAAACCAAACGGAGACAAATTTCCTAGTGATTCTTTTTTGTAATAAATTCGCCTAACGAACAAAATTTTAAAGATATAAAAATGTTATAAAAATTTTTTAACGTTAACGTTTCGGAGCATAAAAACCTTCTTAGAAAGGGGGCTTTTAAAAAATCTAGACTTTGTCAAAACGCATGTTAAAAGTTTGTACAATTTTTTATAACATTTTGATATCTTTAAAATTTTGTTCGTTAGGCAAATTTATTACAAAAAAAAGAATCACTGAGAAATTTGTCTTCGTTTGGTTTTTTGTTTTTACCCAGTGATTCTTTATTTACATAAGAACAGGTATTTTTTGATATTTTTTGAGTTTTAAATAGTGGCGAAAACCCCAAATAAAGGAAAAAAATATATGAATACGCCACAATCATTCAGACATTATTCATATTGTTATTATATCTCTGGAAAAATAAAATTAAAATCAAACAAAATTAAATGAAAAATATTAAAATGTTTGGATTATTACTATACTTTTTATATTTAAGATTATATATTTAAGAATAATTATAACGCAAATAAATGGTAAATTAAAGTAGTGACATATTATGAGATCAAGACTATTGTTAGATGATAAATGATCCCAAATTATTAATCATCTTTGTCTCTATCACAATTAATGCAAACATATCTCTTTAAAGTCATCCTGTTAATATTAAATTGTTTGGCAGCAGCATTTACACTCATTTTTTTCTTCTCTACAGCTTTTGCTGCATCACTCAATTGTTGACTAGTAGCTAAACCTGTTGAAGTCTTTCTTTTATATGTACGCATCCTAAAATATATTAATAATCATTCTTACAATTATCAATATAAGTAATTTTAATTAGTAAACTTTTGATTTTCTACAATGAACATCTAGTGGGGATAGTTGAGCAAGCATTGAACAACAAGTTGCAAGTTGGGGCAACAAAATAAAAATTAGGTTATAAAATATCATAAGAGTTAAACATAAGTAACCATTTATAATCGAAAGAACAATAATTAAGTAATCTTTAAATACTTACGTGGTACTTATTAAGTGTTTTTATACTATTATAGTAGAAAAATTATGATGACCTGTAATATTTTTTACGCCGAAAAAAACAAAGCGTTCTCTTATTTTATCGGAGCACCGGACAGCAATTGACAGTCGCAATTGACATCTTAAGAAGAAATAAATCCTTTAAGAAGACAAGCAGCAATAAAATGCACTGGTTATATTGCAAACAAAATCTTTAAAGGTCAGTTAATGTTATCATAATGTCAAATAAATTACCACTGTTGTTTTATTGACCACCACTGTATAAGTGCTTTGGACTAAAAAAGGTTCCTGATTATTGAATTTTAAATAAACATAACATTTACTTATCCTCCATGATAGGACAGATCGTAAAGTAATTTGGATCTGCTAGGTAGTTAAAATATTTAAAAGCATTATTCTTTTTACTCGAAAGAAGGTGCGATATATAGTTTAGCCTTCATTAAATTTTGAAAGGAGGTTACAAATTTTTCAGTAGCAGTGTAAAATCGTTCCAAGCTAACTGCTATACGGTCTGCTGTTTTTCTAGTTAGAATACGTTCCGGTTTTACTAGTGACAATAAAATGTATATTGTCGATTTATTTTCGTGCTCGGGCAGCGAGATCGTCGAATGGAGATGTTGCGTTTTCCAAACAAAACGTTAAACTTGCCGGAGGAAAAATATCGTATTTCTTTGACTTTAAAATTGTCGACTTTGCCTTCTATTCGATCGACAAAATATATCCTCCGTAATAAAGAGTGTTCCATTAAGAACTTTGAAATGTAGCAACAGCAACACTGTTTGAAATCTTTAAGTCACTCATAGACTGGTGTGGAAAGTTATACGAGGGTTGCTATTTACGTATTCGGAATTGGCAACAATGGTGTTGCCATCTGACATATACATCGTTGACAAATTTGACATTGTTGACTGTATATGTACTCAGAACGTTATGTCATACCATGAGATTGTGGCATCCCTGGACATTAGTATAGCAAGCATACACAAGATTTTACATGAACATTTAGCAGCGAAAAATATTTGTGAGCGTTGGACTCCGCATGATTTAAGTAATGTCTGAATGATTGTGACGTGTGCATATATTTTTTTTCCTTTTTTGGGTTTTTCACCATGATCTAAAACGATCACGTTCTAATGTAAATCAAGAATCACCGGTTAAAAAACAAAAAACAAAACGGAGACAAATTTCTCAGTGATTCTTTTTCTGTAATAAATTAGCCTAACGAACAAAATTTTAAAAAACACTAAAATTTTCTAAAATAAATACAAACTTTTCCACGTTAACGTTTCGGGAGGTCCTCCCGTTTTCAAAACGAATCTAAAAATTAATTTATATTAATATAGTAAATATATTTTGTGTATGTCCATGATACTAACATTGACAATAATAGTTTTTAATGACAGTAACATACTACCAAAAATATATATATTTGAGGTTTACTGTGTAATTATTGTGTATTGAAATACTTAAACGTTTTTGATTGTATTCTTTAGAATCGGGAACCATATTGAATGTAAATCTACCGAAGGCACAGCAATACAGTTATTTTTATTATAATATTTATAATTATAATATATTTATATTAAATTAATTATAGCGGTTTCTTTTAATCTTCTGTATTTTGTTATCGATGTTTTTAATACCGTTTTGGAATTATTCCAATTGATTTTATGTCCCTATTCTCATGCGTGTTGACAAATTCTAGATTAATTAAAATCGCCTTTTCTAAGAAGATTTTTATATCCTTTTATGCCAACATCTAACGGTTTAGATCTCTCACTTATATAAAATTTGCCACATTCGCAGGGAATTTTATAAACCACATTTTTGGTATTCTGTTGTGTGTTGTTTAGTTTGGTTTTTGTTAATTGAGATCTAAGAGTTTTGTTTTAAATGTCGTTCTTATATTGTAGTTATTTCCTACTCTTTTAATTGTGTCAGAAATACCGCGGATGTAATGAATTGCGAGGTTAATTGTTTGAGAGTTATTATTATTGTTATTAATAAGTTGTGTGTGTTGTCTGGTATCAAAAGTTTTAAAAGATTTGTCTACGAAATTTTTTGGGGTAATTGTTTTTTATTAAAATGTCTTTCATGTGATTTGTTTTTTTTTGTAGTGTATCACTGTCGGTACAAACAAGTTTTGCTCTGTCATATAAACTTTTAATTACTCCTATTTCGACTGATTTTGAGTGATTGGAAAATAAATTGAGATACCTATCTGTGTTTGTAGGCGTTGTTGTGTTTTATTATTAAAGTGTCAAGGAATCATCTATCTTTTCTTTATATATAGAAATTCCTATAATTTATTTTTCGATTTGTTTTGAAAACGGGAGGAGAAGACCTCCCGAAACGTTTACTTTCAAAAGTTTGTATTTATTTTAGAAAATTTTTGCATTTTTTAAAATTTTGTTCGTTAGACAAATTTATTACATAAAAAAATCACTGAGAAATGTGTCTCCGTTTTGTTTTTTACCCAGTGATTTTTTATTTACATAAGAACAGATATTTTTGATTGGTGCAAAGAAAGGCTCAACAAATACAATCGTTGAACAACAAAAGTTGTTCGCGCAAGAAGCTCTTCGAAGTAGAGAATCGTAGAGCGGTCAATCTGAATGGTGCTATTTTTTTGTGCCAGAGTTTTTTGAAAAATAAGAAAAAAACAACCAGCAACGAGCTCTCACACATCGCACCGAACAAATTTATATTTGACCGGCGAAAACATAAGATTGATGACTATAATTTGGCCAATAATTTCTTTTAGTTCCTGTCCGTGAAGAACAAGCTATGTGGTCAACGATTTTCGACGCCAGAAGAACGCCATGTTTTGGAGATACCTTAATCCAAATGGAAAAAGTGCTATGAAAATAGGTTTAAACGTACGCAAAAGTGTATCTATCATCGCGGAGAATATTTTGAAAAACAATAAAACCATTTTCAATGATAAATATTTAATTTTATTTATTATTCCGGATACATAAATAGCAACCCTCCTAGGATGACATATTATTTTTATATTAGGCCTTATCAACCACTTTATCTATTGATGGATGTTTATTTAAAGTAAAGTAAAGTGTTTGGGTTAGAGGCGCATCAGCAACTAGGCTATTTAGCGACTGGACCTACAGCTTAACGTGGGTTCCGAACCACGGTCATCAGCTTCCGACAAACCCAGGCCAGCACCCCCCTCGGGCTATAAACCCTTGGTTATGTGCCTACCCATAAGTCTATCAGGAAACCTACCGACTGGCGAGTGACCAACGTAGAACACTTCTCACAAGGCATCCGGCCTTACCCAGCCTTTAACTGGCGTGACTGAGGGGTAATTCGTAGTCGGATTTTACACTCTTGTCTAGAAACAATCACAAACATTTAGGAAAGATAAACGGACAGAAGAAAGAAAAATAACCATCCGAGCGCTGGAATCGAACCAGCTACCGCTCCAGCGCGGATTCGGCAAAGCAGACGCTCTTACCGCCGCACCAACGCGACCGGCGATGTTTCTGTAACAATGTTACCATAATCAGGATATGATTTAACTTTGTTAATTATTCTTTTTTTTTGTTACAGGTGAGTTTAATGGCTTTTTAATCCAACTTCAAAGTAGTAAGTAGAAATACGTTACGCAGCTTCTGTTAATTTTTTTAATCTTTAAATTTGTTTATTTTATAAATAAATATTAATAAACTAAAAGTGCTGGTACAGTGTGCTGCTAAAAAAATAGTTTTTACCTGTGACTAAACTATAGGACATTCTCTTTTTTCTTTATTTAAAGCTAAAAATTAAAAAATGTTAATTATAAAAGTTTTTCGTTTGCGTTTTTAAAAAGAACCTTTATTCAATGATTAATACACTTCCTTTGGCAGGACTAGTTATTATAAACAAAATAATTATTTATGCGAAACGGAGATAAAGATACGTATTCACTTCTGAATAGGTCAATTCTAAACTGTCTGTCTCCTCATATCCATCCTATTTACCAGGTATGTAAATATGAAACCGGAATTTTTGTGTAGAAAATACATGTTTATTGTATGAAAATGATAAAAAATGTTTAATTCGAAGTATTGCCCATCGCTAGCTTTACATTGTTTTCACTTGCCTAATAATTTGTGGATGCCACGTCAAAAAAACTGTTGCTGTTTTGAGACAAACCAGTCATCGAACTATTTTCGTAAGAAGTGAAGCGCTGTTCAGCAAGTGCGTGTCCCATCGATACAAATAAGTAGTAATTGGACAGAGCCAAGTCTAATGAGTAAGCCGCATGTGAAAATTTCCCAACTAAACGCCTCAATCGTTTCCTTGGCCAGTTTTGCTGTGTCTGATGGTGCATTATCATGAAGCAAGATCACTTTGTGTTGCCTTTTTTGATATTCTGGACGTTTTTCACGCAAAGCTTGATTCAAATCAGTCATTTGTTGTCGGTAGCGTTCAATATTAACGGTTTCGCCAGGTTCTAGTAGCTCATAATTGTCTTTACGCTTAGGCTTCTCAAAATATATCCACTTTTCCTCTCCAGACACAATTCGATGGAGAAACTACTTTCGTTTGTACCTGGCGAGCAGCATTTTACAAGTGGTTTTTCGGTTTTCTTGCTGTCTTTCATTCATGGTCTGTCTTTTTTCCCCATGACTTTTAAACGTATAGAGATGGCTTTTTAAACCACTCAAAACACTATGGTTTACCAAGAGCATGCTCACCGTAGGCTTCAGCAAGCATTCGATGCGATTCTGCAGCAGTTTTCTTCAAATGGTAACAGAAAATCAATGCTGTCCGCAAATCGTAGTTTACAGGCACAAAATTCGAGATGTTCAACACTATTACAAACTATGCTGTTGTATGAAACTTGTATTGTTGTGAGTCGATAATCTTTGTCAGATGTTATCAAAGAAATGGCGCCAAACTACATTGATAGCTAGGGCCATCTTTGGACAAATTCCGGTTTCGTATTTACAGACCTCCAGTCGAATTCTAAGATTGGCCGAAGAAACCCTTTTTACTGTGAAATTCCACGTTTGATAAGTTTGATTCCATAACTGATAAGCTATTTTCAACAACATAACTAGAAAACATATCCAAATAAGACAAACAAAAATCAAAAATATTTTGTTGCCTTTTTTATCGACATAAAATTTTTATCTGCAGTCACCGATACAAATTGAGATATAAAAGTTAACGTCAATTTTTTTTCCGAACCATCCGCTGGTGAATTGGGTCAGAATGTCGGCTGAAATAGAATCGCGATGTCGAATTAAAATTTTACGACAAACGATAGGGCCAACGTCCAATCGAACTGGCATCCTCGACTGGCCAATTAAACGTCTATTGGAATGGCGCCGGCGGTTTCGTCTCTCGTCCACGGTTAAATGCGACGAAATCGTCGATTAATTGCGGATTCAGTGTCACGGTCAATGAAAATTTTCTATGTCCTCGTGAAATACAGTGAGACAAAAAAGTATTGGCGTACTTAACATTTCATACGTAAAATGTAATAAACTCGATATATTTTTCTGAAAACAGTTTTCTTGTACAGTAAATGAATTCAAATTAAAATACTATTAAGAAAATTACTGATTTTTACAACTGTATAATTCTTCTTTGCAGAAGAGTTCTGATCCCTGGAAATCCATTCCTTTTGAGTACTTTTCAGAATTACTAGATTCTCGGGCAGAACCACGTTTTAGATTAGTAAAATCTCAACATTTCGGCTTCTACTTTGAAGCCATTATCAAGAAAATCTAGTTGTTTTACTCCGACGCCTCAATCTGCCTAATCTAATAATACCGACCGCGGAAGCCTTTCCGAATATATATATATATATATATATATATATATATATATATATATATATATATATATATATATATATAATAAATATATATAATAAATATAATAAATAAATGGGGGCGTAAATATATATAATATATATTATATAAATATATATATATATATATATATATATATATATATATATATATATATATATATATATATATATATATATATATATTATATAAATATATATATATATATATATATATATATATATATATATATATATATATATATATATATATATATATATAAATATATATATAATAAATAAATGGGGACGTGTTCGAAAAAACGACGTGGACGTGGCCAAAACCAACTTTCTTATTTTAAATACAATAGCCTGTATATTATTTAATTTTTAGTTTCTTCAGGAAATTCTAGACATATTTCATGTAAAATATCCTAGACTTATCTTCAACTGTTTCGGAAATATTAAGTAAATCTTCGAACATTATCAGCAAATAGGCAAAGATAAAAAATCAGGTTTTCAAAGGTAGGTATTTGTTGTATGAAACGTCAAAAAAATCAACTTGCCTTTTAAATTAGTTTTCTTTGACGTGTGTGATTCATTTGATTTAAACATGGTGTATTTATCAGAGAGTCATAAAATAACTATCTTAATGATGATAGGTTATGGAGATAGGACACGAACTCAAGCCGAAGTTATTCGTCTCTTTAGGGAAAAATATCCTGACTTACCACCCATATCCCAAGGTACAGTAAGTAAAGTTGAAAAACAATTCAGAGAACTGGGACACGTGAGACAAATTAAGAAGGAAGCAGTGTCGTTGACCGATAACAAAAAATTGGATGTAATGCTTGCAGTCCAAGACAATCCGCATACCTCAACTCGACAAGTTGCCTTGGAAAACAATGTTGGTCGCTCTTCGGTTGCCAGAATATTGAAAGAGAATAAAATGCATCCGTAAAAGCTACAGCCTACTCAAGAGCTTAGTGAAGACGACTTCGACAGGAGAATGGAGTTTTGCGAACAAATGATGCACAGAATATACAACAACCTTCTGAGAGTGGAAAACGTTTTATTTTCTGATGAATCTACTTTTACTCTTCATGGGCATGTCAATCGCCAGAACTGTCGTTATTGGTCGAGAGAAAATCCTCACTGGATGCGGGAAATTCACACACAAAGACCTGAAAAGATTAATGTCTGGGCAGGTATTATAGGAGATCAAATAATTGGTCCAATATTTTTCGATTAAAATTTAAATGGGGTAAATTACTTAGACTTTCTCCAAAATCAGCTCATTCCAAATCTTATAAATGTGTACCCTAATAGAAGAAATCCTCAATTGCTAGCCGACACAATTTGGTTCCAACAAGATGGAGACACCCCCCCCCCCTTATCAAGTTAATGTTTAACCTCACTCCGTTGGTTTTTTTTTATGGGGATATCTCAAAAGCGTCGTATACAAAACCAAGCCACAAGATCTGAATGATTTAAAAGGACGCATTACCGACAGCATTAGGTCAATTACGCCACAAACATTAAATGTCAGGAATCTATTTTACTTGAGGTTGGGGTGTTGCCACGACGTCCAGGATTCACAATTCGAGCATTTGTTACATTAAATATTTTAAATAAAAAATTTATACTAAATAGTCTTGAAATTTCCACAATTTTGTTTACAGTATTAAAAAAAAGTGTAGTTGCGAATTTTTTCCAACGAAAACCTTTTATACAGGGTGTGTCATGTAACAAAGGCCAATACCATCTTTCTGTTGTGTGTTGTAGCGAATTTCTGTAATCAAATAAATTTCAAAAAAAAAAACAAAAAAATCAGTTAATTTTTGCAATAAATCTGAAAACAGTTAATATTTCCGAAACAGTTGAAGATAACTTAGGATATTTTACATGAAATATGTCTAGAATTTCATGAAGAATCCAAAAATTAAATAATATACAGGGTGTTGTATTTAAAATAAGAAAGTTGGTACTGACCACTGTTCATGACACACCCTGTATAAAAAATTTTTGTTGAAAAAAATTCGCATCTAAAAATAACAATCGACGTGTTCGAGTGTTTTTTCGAACACGCACCCATTTATTTATTAACGAATTTATTCCATTTGGCTGGGACACACGGTATATATATATATATATATATATATATATATATATATATATATATATATATATATATATATATATATATATATATATATATAGAGTTGTGGTCAAAATAATAAGAGTGTGAAGTATCATCGAAAAAATATCATTATTTAATGTGTCATTATCGTAGTACAATAATTAGTACAATAATGCCTTGTCATTTACCAGTTGAATATTATATTGGAAACTTATTTGTTTATCTTATTTTACTTTGGTCACTCGCCAGTCGGTAGGCTTCTCCAGATATTTTCGGTTAAGCACAAAACCAAGGGTTGATAGCCCGAGAGGGATGCTGACCGGGGTTTTCGGTAGCTGATGACCGTGGTTCGGAACCCACGTTAAGCTGTAGGTCCAGTCGCTAAATAGCCTTCTCAGTTGCTGATGCGCCTCTAACCCCAAAACTTTACTTTTTATCTTATTTTATATTTTATATTAATAATAATTTATTATTAAAGAATCAAGCTGAAAAACAGATATATACAGATATTCAGGTCCAGGTCAGGTCTTTCCATCGTTTGGGAGGCTGCCCTTGCGATTATTTGTTCCTTGATATTTTTGACTTTTTAGCTAGTCTTGTGTCATCTATTTATTTCATATATTTGCTCCTTTTTCTTATCTATTTCGTGGCCCAGTTTGCTTTGTTTTCATTTCAAGTATGTCGTGCTCAAAGAAATGGAAATTTTTGGCTTATTAATGCAGATTATTTGGGATAGCCAAAAAAGTGAGGGATGAAGAATTTAAAGCAGTGCTAGAAGAAAATCCTTATCGTATATTGCTAAAGTTCAGAGAGCAACTCGGTGCAACATCCGACTCATAAACGTTTACAAAAACTAGAGAAAATTCAAAAGTCGTTGTGTTTGTGATAGTTTGTGTGATTCACGTTGTTTGGTGATTCACAGCGGGTAATAACGCTTTGATGTTGTTATGCCATTGGTCTCAAGATTCAAGAAAAATAATTTCCTGTAAGATTGCGACCCGGTACGAAAAATGGATCCTTTACGATAATCTAAAGAGGCGAAAATCGTATATTAATCCTGATGGGCCATCAAACAATAACGCAAAGCCAAATATCCACTCCAAAAGGTAGTTCACTCCAAAAGTTCACTCCAAAAGGTAGGGTAGTCAAAAAAAAAGGCAAAAAATGTATAATAACAATATTTCGAGTACCCGCACAATCGAATTTCAGCCGTTTTCCTACATCCAGCGCAAAGGCTTTCAATCATCGAATTTACCAGATTTTAACGACGCACCCTGTAGATTACAACCTGAAATCGATCTCTTATTTACGATTCTAATCAATTTTATTCTTATTTTGTATATTCCTTATCTAAACAATAAATATTCCCACACCAATTTTTGTCGTTGGTTAAAGACATCATTATTAATGAATTGTATTTTCTTATAGTTTTCCCCTAACATTCTGTAGATATCAGTGGGAAACAGCAGGTTCGTTAATTAATGAAAATGTCGAGATTATGATTAACTTTCGTAACGATAATCATAGAAGGGATCATTCAAATCGTTAAGAAGAAGTTTATGAAGGGGTAGATGTTAACCAACTGATAAGAGAAAAATCTTCGTACGGGATTGACGTAATGGCGGCACGGAGTCAATTTTCAAGCTTAATCTTTTAAGAGATAAGGACCTTTAAAATAACTGGACTGGTTTTCAGGTAATTCCGATAGAAGTTTGGTTAAAACGACGATAAAGGTCAAGGATTTGATTTGATTCAACGTTAAAATAGCTCACTATAATTAAATTGATGGGAAGCGAACGGGATGTTATAGAGGAAATGATGTCATTTTCGAAACACTTCATTAAGAAGCATCTTAAAACGCTTTATTTGACTCATGTTATTTCCTTTTTATGGGACTGGTTTTGATTATTATTTGTGTTATTTTTTTTCGCAAATTTTAACATTTATATAAGTCAAAATCTAAAATTATTCAGTTCTTTTAAAGTAAGAAGTGTTTCGATTAATAATGTCGATTTTTTCACAAAAACTGAGTTTTTATTTCCATAACAAAATCAATTACCTTAATAATCCTAATTAAGTGTTGAAAGCAAGAACGGCGACGGAAAACTACTTATAAACGAGAAGGAAAATATAGTAAGTTGGGCAGGTTATTTTGAACAAATATTGAACAAGCCAGGAAGCACCGATAGAGAGGAAAAGGATAGAACGGGCAGAGATATAGAGAGGGAACTGGAGGAAGGAGTGGAAAGGCAGAACGCAACGGAACCCAACATTGAAGAAATTAAAGAAATCATAAGACGCATGAAAAATAATAGAAGCCCAGGGGAGAGCCAGATTAGCATAGAGCTGATAAAATATGGCGACCCAAAGCTACTACAGGAAATTACAGAGATAATAGGCCAGTGGGCGGAGGAAGGAAAAAATGCAAAGGAAATGGGAACGAGCGGTATTGTCTCCAATTTACAAGAAGGGGAATAGAACATCATGCGACAACTACAGAGGTATAGCGTTGCTGAAAGTGATGTACAAAATACTAGCGATCAAGAACAGGATAAGGGATACCTTGGAAAATCTAGTGGGAGAGTACCAATAATGTGGATTTAGGAGTTACAGATCAACAGTAAACCAGATAATTTTACTAAAATAACTACAGGAAAGACACTACCGACAAGGCTTAAACAAGAACATGGTCTTTATAGATTGCCAAGGGGCCTATGACTCCATTGATAGAAAAGATCTACTAAAAGCAATGGGAAAACTAGGGGTTAATAGAAAACTAATAGCTCTAACAAAAATTACTATAGAAAATACAGTCATCTTAGTTAAAGTAAATCGCCAACATTCAAAACCCTTCAAAGTAAGATCGGGCCTCGGACACCAGGATACCCATTGTCTGTCTGCTTATTTAATCTGGTGTAGGAACCTGTGCTGAGGAGAAGTCAGATGCATCGAACAGGACTAATATATGACAAAAAAACACCAATGTCTGGCCTTTGCCGACGATGTAGCAATCGTAACACGAGAATTGGGAGAAATGAAAAATGTAACACAAAGATCTTCTCTCGAAGAGAGAAGCAGGAAGGTTCGGCCTCGGTGTAAATACAAACAAAACAAAATATATGAAAATGAGAATTAAAAAGACGAAATATGCACGGAAGGGCTGAATATTAAAGTAGGAGGGGAAACATTATACTTCGAAAGGGTTGGCCGTTTTTGTTACTTTGACTCAACTATCACAGATAAACATGGAATTGAAGCGGAGGTTAAGACCAGAATAGCAAAAGGAAATAAATGCGCAGCGATGCTGCAGAGACTCCTGAGAAACAGGAATATATTAAGAAAAACTAAAGTAAGAGTTTATAAGACAATAATGAGACCAGTTGTAATATATGCCGCGGAGACCTGGACCTTAACCAGTAGCAGTGAAAGAATGTTGGAGGTGTGGGAGCGTAGAGTACTGAGAAAAATATACAGTGGTATCAAGGAGGAGAATCAGTGAAGAAGGACCAATGAAGAAATAATAATGGTATTTGGAGAACCCTCAATAACGCGGATCATTAGAGCACGGCGAACAGCCTGGCTAGGATATATAGAAAGGCTGCCAGAAAGCAGACTAACAAAACAGGTTGTGAACAGGGGAAGAGGCAAGGGAAGAATGAAGAGGGGGAAGACTGAGGAGAAATTCACTTCAGGAGGTGGAGGACTAGTTGGCTAGTATGGGTGTGACACAGTGTGAAAGAAAGGCAACGAATAGTTTGGCGGCAGATTGTAAACCAAGCCAAAGGCCATTAATTCATTAAGTTTAATTTCTACTTCTTCGTAAGAATGTAAGTGTTGTTCTGAAAGTCCGTGCTGCATTGATCGTAGTAGTTTGAAAGGGCTAAGTAGGGCATTTAACGTTTTCCAAATTGTTTTTTACACATTTTGCAACATTGTCATGCTGAAATCAAGCATTGTCATGTTGAAATATTACTTTATCGTGTCTTTGGACGTATTGTGGTCGTTTTTCCTTCAATGCTCGGTTTAATTTTATCAATTTTTGTCGGTATCGATTACCAGTAATCGTTTCATGAGATCGTCATGTGACATACCGTGAGATTGAGGTATTCCTGCTCATTAGTATGACAAGCATACACAAGAATTGTGCGCGTTGGATTTTGCATAATTTGAAAATCGCTCAAAAAAAGGCTCGTATCGATTAATGCAAAGAAATACTCAAAAAATACATTCATTGTGCGTCAAAAGCCGTGTATAACATCTACACAGGTGACGAATCTTGGATCTATGCGTATGAGCCCGAAAGTAAACAGCAACCGACTGTACGGGTATTTCAAAATGAGCCAAACCCAACAAAAGTTGTTCGCGCATTTCGAAGCAAATGATCGCCTATTTTTTTTGGGGTAAATGAGCATGTGGCTACAGTGCCACTAGAGAATTATATAACGGTCAATTCTTAGTGGCACACAACTATTTGTTTGTCAGAAGTATTTGAAGAAATAAGAAAAAACAACCAGCGAAGCAGAATCATTCTTCACCATGACAACGCTACCTCTCTCACATCGGATCGAACAATTCAATATTTGACCGGTCAAAACGTCGAATTGATGAGTCATCCGCCGTACAGTCCTGATTTGGCACCCAATGATTTATTTTTGTTTCCGCCGGTGAAGACTCGTTGAACCGTCCAAAGATTACTCATGCGTCATCAATTTTTAGCCATACGAATCAAATCAAAAATTATTAGTCAAATTAGTGCTAACTTTCATAATGGACGTGGTTAGTGCTAACTTTTATAATGGACGTGGTTAGTGCCTCGAAAGACGGATATTTATGGTTATGATTTAAATTCATGATACATTTACTGGTATATATTTTTAACATGAAATTATAAGACGTTGTGTTATAAATCCATATTTTAACGTAAAATTTCGAGTGTTTATCATGAAATTGTAAAATTTTATGTCATAGATCGATCGAAGAATCTTGTAGGTTAAAATTGTACGAACAAGTTATCAGGAAATATTAGGAAAGTAGTTAATGAAGTAATTTGTTATGAGTCAAAATCATCATTTTATTTATTCTATAAACATTATTATCGAGACCAATTTTTATATGATGAAAACGTTACCAAGGTATGGGAATATAAAGGTCATTAAACAATTTTATTATAAATATCATTTCAAATATTTCATATAATTATATAAAGCATGCAAAAACAGCTGTTTAAACATAGTGTTAAATACTGGGTACTTAATACATAAATAAATACAATAATACATAAATAATATTATTTTTTCCTATATCTAAATAATTAGGTATATTAATAAGTTCAGTAATCAATCACATTAACTACATAGCTATATATCTTCATCAGATTCAGACGGAGAACTTTCATTTGCGTTGGTTATTATAGGCTCAACTTCAACATTGACGATGTGTTGTTCTCGGATAAACCAGTCTTCAGTTAATTTCTCTGTATGTGCTACAGACTTTTCCCATACTTCTTCATTACACTGTTCCAATGCTTATTTCCATATATTTTGTACTTTTTCATCATTAAATCCATCCTTACCAATATATTTAATATAGTATGTCTTCGCATTAGCCCAAATTAATTCTATGGCATTAAAATCACAATGATAGGGTGAAAGTCTTAATGAAATGTCCCCTTATTAGCTCATATATATGTATATAGATATATAGTTATTTCAGCCTTTGTTGTGCATTATCCATTACTATTAAGGATGGCTCTTATAAATGTGGGATTAGTTGTGTCGTCATCCATTTTTTAAATATGGTGTTGTTCATTTCACCATGGTAATCGGGCGTCAAACATTTTGAGGCGAACACTAAAATTGCACCCTGAACAAATCATTTCAAAGAGCCGGCATGAATGATTATAAAACATTTCCCATCATATCCTTCTAGCTTACGAACACTTTTAACACTGTTGTCTTGCCAAAAATTTATTTTGTTGCCTTTTGAATAAATCCAGGTCTCATGTAGGAATATAATTTGACGTCTGAATATGCTGTTACAATTTTCTATATATTTGCGAAGAAAGCGAACTTTTAAGGCAGAAATATTGTTTCTTTCGATTAATGATCTATTGTCATCTCTTTTGTACTTAAAGCCTAACTCCTTCAAGATAGTATTGAGTGATGTACCACCGATACTGACAATTTCCTTTCTTCTTAACTCCGTATTTAGTCGACACACTTGTATATACAAGTAGACCTCAAGCTGATTTATTGTTGGTAATGGAACGTTTTGGTAAAAATTATTAATTTCTGGTACTATAATAATGATTGCTAATACCTACATATTTTATTATTTACCAGGAATAGCAGGATATGCCAAATGTGTGTGCTAGATTTAAGTAAAATAGGTGTCAGCTCAAGATTTTACAGTTTTCTAATAAATTGTAAAGCCAAAATGTTTGCAAATGTGAAAAATACTAAGGCATATATGGTACAACTGGCAAAGAATTAATATGTATTAATTATATTTAAATGACTTACTTTCTTTGTACATATTGTACAAGGTATTTTGAACTTCCATTTTACTTCCTTCCGGTAAGTTTGCTGTTTTAGTCTTCTTGTCGAGGTCTGCTTGTTCCAGGAGAAGAAATAACTGAACTATATTATTTTCTTTTCTTAATAGAATACACTGTTTTCCTTGATATTTTTAATGCTGCTGCAACTCTCTAAAAAATATATTAATGCAAAATAAGTAAAACGTTTAGAGGTAATTCCTTACCTCTTGAATGGATGAAAGAGACTCTAACGGTCCCCCATTCCTTTTTTCAATGTCAAAATACTCATAAACATTGAGCACAAATTGTTGGGCTTGAGATTTCAGTTTTTTTCCCGACATTATCTGAAATCACACAAAATGTTAAATCAAATAAAGATACCTTAAAAGTTCGCACTTCTATATTTCCGTTATTATTTTGAAACGTTTGGTTATCTTTAAAGTAAATAAAACTTTATGAATCTTTACAAATACTTATCGATAACAAAATAATCAATAACAGTAGTTATTATAAGAGCTTATTTTACAATAAAACTGGACTTTACAGCATAAAATTTCACTAAAACACCATAACAAAACAAGTCAAATGACAATCAAAACAGTATCACTGCACTCGGTAGAGGAACTTTTAAAGACTAGTACGAAGAATTAATTATTTGTAAATTTCTCTTTCTACCTCTCTGTACACCATCGAACGTACTGCTCTTACCCGAAGAGATACGTATTGATTCTTTATCTCCTTCTCTCTCGTTCGGTAAAGAAATAGAACATATTGAGACAATGTCTATAATATAGGAAATTTATGACGTCATTATATGACGCACGGGTAAACTCTTGAGTGGTTCAACCTTTACGTGGTTTACGATTTTCGACGCCAGACGAAGCGGTTGGTACGTTAAAAATGCATGTTTTGGAGATACCTCAATGAAAAAAGTGCTATGAAAATTGTTTCAAATGTATGCAAAAGTATAGCGATCATCGCGGAGAATATTTTGAAAAACAGTAAAACCATTTTCAATGATAAATATTTTTATTTATTATTCCGGATACATAAATTGCAACCGTCATATATGGTAAACATTGATTATGCATTAAGCCTCTGTATGACCATTGTCGTCTATATTACGTCAAATGTTCAACTCAAACTACTCTAATTAAAATAATCCTTAATTTGACTCACGCGAGTATTTTTTCGTTCACTGTCGCCGCACCGTAGAATATAAATTATAGATTTTCAGGTTTTTGGGCTATTGACGCTTTTAAAATCGAACTCTAAACCTTCCGCATGTAATAAAATTTAGCCGTAAAATAGCACCCTCACCATGTAGGTATCGTAAAATGTCGGTATAGCTTTAGTTGGGCATGCACGTGATTGGAATAACAAATACAATGAAATTTTTGTACAGGGTGTAATGGAAATAACTTTCGAAAAGTTAATCGACTATTCTTTACATCATTTTGAACCAGTTTTCATAAAACACGTATCCAAAATGCAATTATTTTCAGTTCACTTAAAATGATTGTACACTATATATATATATATATATATATATATATATATATATATATATATATATATATATATATATATATATATATATATCGCCAACAATGTACTTAAAACACCGGCTTCAATAGCACCAGAAGATAAATGTTTGAAACAGTCAAAAATGTCCACTAAGACCATTAATTTAATGAAAAAACGCCGGATAATGAAGAATGCAGTCAGTCCTTTTAGCAGGGTCGAGTATTTCCAAAACTATAAGAAAACGTATTCAAGAGGAAACGCGCCGATTCAACATGCAGCTTGTGCAAAAGATTCTGGAAGAAAACCAGGGATTTAACAAGGCTGGTGGTCGGACTTTACATAAAACACTAGCAAAATTATACTCAAAATGTCTCAAACAGCAAGAAGTACCCAGCTTATGGAAAAATGCAGCCTGCCTAGAAGAAGTGTTCCGTAATTTGGATTAGGAACAGGATGGAATAAGGATTAATGGTGCATAATTAAATCATCATAGATTCGCAGATGATATCGTTCTTCTTTCACAAGACCCAGATGAGCTGTTAAGACACGTACAAGAGCTGCAAACGGCTGAGGAACCATTTGGCTTAAAGATAAACCAGAAGGAGAGTCATGTCATGTTCAATAAATTTGCTGAGGACAAAAGGATTTCTCCTTTAGGAACGGATTTGGAAGTTGTGGGTCACTATATACATATATCTTGGGCAGAGGGTTTCAATGGAAGGGGATGCCGTCCGGGAGGTGGATCGATGCGTTAAATGTGGCTGGCAGGCATTTGGCAGGCTCAACATAGTGTTTAAGAGCAAACTACCACTTTGCTTGAAAAGAAAAGTCTTTGATCAGTGTGTCCTGCCCGTTAAGACATACGGAAGTGAGACCTGAACACTCACATCACAGTCAGTTCAAAGACTTCGAGTAGCACAGAGGGGAATGGAAAGATGTATGCTTGGCATTACTAGACGGGATAGAAAGACCTGCATATGGATTAGAGGACAAACGAAAGTGAGTGACATCGTTGGAAGAATAAAGCCAGACCAGTGCGGTCTTGGACTGGATACCGCGTGATCGCAAACGTCCACCGAGAAGACCGAAAACTCGATGGACTGATGACATTATTAAGTATATTGGACCCGAATGGCAGAGGGGAGCTCAGGACCGCGAGAGTTGGAAGCATGCTGAAGAAGCCTTCATCCTGCTGTGGATTGATACGGGTTGATGATGATATATATATATATATATATATATATATATATATATATATATATATATATATATATATATATTACAGAAATCTTTCACCCTTTCTCCACGTGGTGCCACCGATCGCCTTCGCCGAACTGTCAACCATGCGACGTCACGTGTCTCTCGTGACCGGTTTCTAGCCTTTCAGCCGTCATCAGCCGAGCTCTAGACGAACGCAAGGAAAGCAGTTCGGAGAAACGATCGGGGCCAGACCAGATTAACTGGCCGTTTTAATGACGGGTCGTGATCGCACACAACTCACACACTCATACGGCGAATGCTCCTATCAGTCAGGACCGCTCGTAACATTCTGCCTGGAACCTCCGGTATAGTACCAGGTATGCCCACAAGGTAGCGTAACGGAATCGTGGAGGGAAATATTACAGAAATCTTTCACCCTTTCTCCACGTAGTGCCACCGATCGCCTTCGCCGAAGGCCTCCGCCGGTCCTGAGCTCCTGAGCTTCGGCGATGACTTGTGGGCATATATATATATATATATATATATATATATATATATATATATATATATATATATATATATATATATATATATATATATATATATATATATATATTGATATATATATATGAATATGATATATATATATATTTAATATATATATTTAATGAGATCATATTACATTATGAGCAGGCCTTGGATTTTCTCTTACCTATTACTAAGTGCTGTGCGTCTTGTCGAGGGTCGGTCCCAAGGTCTGATAAAAGGGGCTTTCTAAAAGGGAAATGGGCTGGTTTCCGGCGGGAGGGTTGTAATATTGGCTGGATAATCGACTGTCGCAACACCTTCCAAGTTCGCTAGTTACTCGATAAACCACATCCATTAGTTCCAAGTTTAATATCCGATTATTCGTCCATCGTTCATTAGATTACACGTTGCAGACATGGGAATGTTTTCGGTCATTTGGGTAACCTCCCCTTCAATCTTTTAGATGGTCACTGGTGGCTATATTAGTTAGAATGGACAAAATAGAATTGGGAAGATTAAATACTGCTTAAATACAAATCTTTTAGGTACGCTAACATCACCAAAATTAATTGAAATTATTCAAATTCGAAGGTAAATATGTTGGAACAATGATAATTATTCAGAAAACCATGTATCAAGGGTGATTTTTTTAGTGTGTTCGAAGTTCGAAATGAACTCTAAGTTTGCGCATGGCGTTCATGCCATATATAAAGTGTGATTTTTTGTAGTGTGTTTTAGTAGTTTAGAGTAGTAATGATGAAGATCTAAATTTATCATTTTTTCCAAAATATACGGGAGTGTTTCGAAAAGTTCCCAGTCAGATCAGATTTCAGATCACCAGATTTCTTATAATTTATCTTTAACTTATATAATTATGAATAAAGTAATTGTTAATATTCAGGCTAATATCATGATGCCTTTTAACTGATCGTTAAATTCATTCTGGAAAAAAAAATATTGTATTAGAAATATTTTAAATGATACATTTGTAGCTATTTAATGTTTCAAACGTTTATTATAGATTTGGCTTTATATATGTTTCGCCTTGTTAGGGTTTTCTCAAGAGTAGCTCGAACTAATACTAATGGTCATACACAGTGTTTCCAAGTATACAGGTAAAATTATTTCTTGTTTTTTTTAACGTTTATCCTAAATATCGGCTGGTAATAACCAGTCAATTAATTTACAGTGTGATCTTAGCTATTACCGGGGTATTCGGGAAATTTAGCTGGTCATTCGTGGTTATTATATGACTATTTCTTAACGATGTTTTATTTCTAATATTGCAGTACCCTGACTGAAGGTCCGAGTACCCGTCTCATGGAGTCATAATAACGACCATTTTTTTGACATACTTCGGAGGAAATTTACGTTCAGTAGCTTCCTTGGTAGTGTGTCTAGTTGTGAGAAGTTTTAACCGGTAATACCGTTGCCCAGGGTATACCACAAGGAGATAATTTACACATATACAAATATGTCAGAATTGCCCATACATAAGGACCTGAACAACCTGCCACGGTATAGATTGAAATCGCGCCATTCAATCTGGATAGACACAGACTTGAAAAATGGCGTAGACATTAATGAAAGATGGACATCTGTCCTTCAAAACAACCCTACCAGGAATGTCGACCTTATCAATCTGCGGGACAAGGAAATGCCGGGTTTGAACCTCCGGAGATGCACCTGGAGGTGCAATGACATGCTGCACAAATGGAAGATGGCAACTACCCCTGAATGTGACCGCGGTGACGGCGACCCATATCAAACAATGAACCAGCTGGTGAGCTCCTGCCCTTTGATAAGTCTCCCAGCTGGCCTATGGGAACTCAATGATGCTGCGACGACTGTACTGAAATGGCTCGATGATCTCGACGTGGATGTATAATCGTCTAAGTACATCGTCTCTGATTGGATCTTTGTATATATGCGCGGTATATGTGGGTGTTTTTTAATGATATTTTGACCTTATGTGTACTTTGTAATATATATTTATATTTATTTATACTTATTTTTCCTAATACTTGGTTTATGTTTGTTTTTATCTCATTTTATTCTTTCTTTTTTTTTTGCTTATATTCAAGTGTCTAAAATTTAATGTAATTCTTCTTTTATTATTATTATTATTCACGTATCGGCCCTGGTGGACCACGCGAAGTACAATTAGAGGCGCTTGTTGTTGTTAGCCTTCCTTTGTGCCCATACTAATTTCATTCATTCGCTATGAGCTTTTTTCCTTTCGTCAGACCAAGTTGTTCCAGTCTTCCTACATCTTTCTCTCTGGCCAACCTTCCAAACGTTAACCTTGTGTCTGAAACAGCCACTATCCTGAATTTCACTTTGCGTAATATTTGCTGATCTTAGGTCCTCTTTAATTGCAGCAATCCATTTAATTATTTCTGCTTTAGCTCTACTCCTATTTTCATTAATTTCGATTACTTGCTTAGTTAACCTACTCGAATTCATCCGTTTTATGTGTCCGTAAAACTTATGTCTTCTTTTTTTCATATCGCTATGTATATCTGTGTATTGTTTGATTTCTTGGTTTTCTCGAAGTCGGTATGTTATGCTATTTATTTGTTTGGGGCTTAAGATTTTTCTTATGATTTTTCATTCTTTCTTTTCGATGTCCTCGTTGTCTCTCTTTCTATTCAAAATGAGCGTTTCTGCCCCATATAGACATTCTGTCTTAATAACTGTGTTGTAATGTCTCAGTTTTGTGTTCTTAGATATGCATTTTTTGTTGTAAATATTTTGTGTAAGTCTCAATGCCGTTTCCATTTTGTTAAATCTACCCTTATTGATTGCTTTTTCCAACCCATTTTCCATGATTATTTCTCTCAAATATATGAATTGAGAGACTTGTCTAACGTTACCATATTTTGTTTTTAGAAATGGTGTTCTTAGTCTGTTGCAAGTCATGTAGTGTGTCTTTTCAAAGGAAATTTGGAGTCCTACTTTTTCTGCTGTTCCTTTTAGGATTTCAATCTGTTTTTATGACGTTAATATATCTTGAGCTAAAATTACTAGATCATCGGTAAACGCCAGAATCAATTTTGATGTTGGTTCCCCCAGTTTAATGGGCTGGTCAATATTGAGGGCCGACTTTTTTTCACGCCACTCCTGTATTACTTTTTCTAGAACACAGTTAAATAAGAGTGGCGAGAGTCCATCACCTTGTCTTACTCCAGTTTTAAATTCGAAGGGCCCTCAGATGTCACCCATGAATTTAACTTTTGACCTTGTGTTAGTTGATGTTGCTTTAATAATTGCCAGTATTTTCAGATCTAGTCCTTGTTCTTTCAAGATTTGGAATAAAGATTCGCGGTCAATAGAATCATATGCTTTTTTGAAATCCACAAATGTACAGACGAGATTTTTATTGTACAGTTTTTGATGTCTTAGGATCAACTTTAGATTCAGGATCTGTTCAGGGCAGGATCTGCTCGGTCGAAAACCTGCTTGATATTCACCAATTTTATGTTCTAAGTGTTCCTGTGGTCTGTCTAGTAAACATTGAGATAGAATCTTGTAACAAACTGGGAGAAAAGATATCCCTCTGTAGTTGTTTACATCCATTCTATCTCTTTTCTTGTGTAGTGGATTAATTAGAGCATCTTTTGGAAATTTCTTTCGGAATCCGATCGGTTCGCCAAACTTCTTCTAGAATTTTGGTTATTTCCTTGATTGTACCTGAACCAGCGGATTTCAAAAGTTCAGCAGTGATTCCACCTCCACCAGAAGCTTTGTTATTTTTAAGTCGCTTGATTTGCCTAATTATTTCATCTTCATTCGGTGATAATGAATCTAGGTTTGTTTGTTTAGGCTTTAGTGTTGGTAATTTGTTTAAGGGCTTAGGCCAGTTTAGTAGTTGTTCAAAAAATTCAAAATATTAAGTTCTTTGCAATTGTCTTGGTTATTTAGAGCTAATTGTCCGTTTTCCTTTCGGAAGCAAAGATTTTGGGGTTGATTGCCTGTTAATTTAGTTTTAAATGTTTTGTAGAAGTTTCGGGAGTTATTTTTTGGAAATCTTTTTCTATTTCATTAAGTTGATTGTTTTCATATTTTCTTTTAGTTTGTCTAATTAGCTTCGATGTTTCTTTCCTTACTTCCAAAAAGATGTTATAATTTATGTCTGTTTTTTTGACTATTCCAATCTTTGAATGCTTTACTCCGGCTTAATACTGCTTGCTTGCAAACTTCGTCCCAATACGGAATGTTTTCTACTTACAATTAATTTTATATACAACCGTTTTATCCTTATTATTAATTAACATTCTATCTACATTAAGTTTATTTTCATCAATAGTTTTACAACCTTGTTTATTTAATCTTTTACACATTGTTTTACTAAGTTTATAAGTGTAATATCGTAGTAAATTCGTTGTAATTTAGAAGTAAATTAGAAATAATAATAAAGACTGAGTATAATAACAAAGTGAAAACATTAGTAGAAGAGAATAATATAACTAAAGTAAGACTAGAGCCTATTAATCAAACGGAGATTATAAAAACTCTCAAAGTGTGTCCACTTACATTAAATAAAATTTATAAATTTAAAAGTATGAACCCTTCAGCCTCGAAATTCTATGGATTATTTAAGATTCATAAAGAAAATTATCCGATAAGACTGGTAGTCTCGTAAGTTAATGCACCTAGTTACAAGCTGTGTAAAGAATTAAGTGATACGCTACCTAAATTAATCAATTTTCAGTCAGGATAAGTAATGTATACAAAAAACTAAAGACATTACATTAACGAATAATGCAAAATTAGTCTCTTTTGATGTAAAAAGCCTCTTTACTTCTATACTAGTAAATGATTTAATTGTAATTTTAAAAAGACATATAGACAATGCAGACATAGAAGACAAATTCAAAATTGAACTAAAAACAGCAATCCTAGTTTGCCTAGAACAAAATTAATTTCAATATAACAATGCGATTTATCGACAAAAACGCGGTCTTCTAACCTTTGTTATCGGATTTTTTTATGGCTGATTTCGAAAAGGTTATTTTTAACTCTAAAAATCCATCAGTCAACAATATATCACACTAGCACATATATATGAACGATGTTTTTTACATTTAGAATGGAACGGAAATAAATTTACACAAGTTTTTAGACCATTTGAATTCCATAAACAAAAATATTCAATTCACTCTGAAGATGGGACTTGAATGATGAAATTAACTTTCTAGACATAGAGATAAAAATATCTAATAAGTTACAATTTGATTTGATGGTTCTAAACAATCTTGGCAAGTCATACTATCTCCTTTTCATAGACTAATACATAGGTTAGTTAGTTTTCCACTAAACAAAGATAATTTTAATAAAAAGCTCTAAAAAATAAACTAGGAAAGTTGAATTTACAAGAATTCTACAGCATTAAAAAGCAAAAAGATAAATCGTTTAAATTTATTAATTACGCTTCTAAACTTAGTAAATAGTGTGTAAAAGATTAAACTAGATTGTAAGACTATTTCTGCAAATAAACATGTGTAGGTAGATCAATTCTTCTATTGGAACCTTTGGTGTGAAACACTAAACTTGAAGAGATTTACCACTAAACACCAAAACACTTTTTTGAACTGCTTGATGCACGGTTTGCTAACCATGTTGGCATCATCAGGAGATGATTTAATCTAATTCTAAAACTAAACTATGTTCTATATAACTATGTGTATTTTTGACTTTTTCTATGAATTTGGTTGAATTTATCACAGAACAGGAAGGTAGTTGGTTTGGTAGATTTTCAAATTCCTTTGTTAACCACTTTGCCAAGTTGTATGTTGGAGAATCAATGGCTAATACAATTGGTCTCATTGATTTTCCTGGTTTATGAATTTTTGGTAGAGCATACAATCTTGGCACTTTTGGATCAGAAACATGTAATTTGCATTGCAGAGAAGGAGAAATAAGGCTGTTACAAGATTTCAATGTATCTCTAACTTCGTTAATCATTTTTGACAATGGATTCCTAGGTAATCGTTTATAAGGACCGTCTTGAATTAATTTTTCAACGCGTTCAAAGTAATCAGGTTTGTCCATTACTACAACCTTATTTCCCTTATCAGATTTTAAATAAAAACAATCTTTCTCCCGCAGACGCTTGACAATCTTAGAAATATTTGGCATTTTTTGATTTTTATTTGAAATATTTTTTGCAATTTTACTTTTACATGAGTCTCTGACGAAAGCTTTCGTAGACTCCGGTAAGTGTTTAATACCAGTTTCAATACTGGCTACCATATCCTCCAAAGCACTACGGGATGCCGGCAAAGCAAAATTGAGGCCTTTATTTAAAAGATCTAGTTCTGGATGGTCGAACGTCTGAGTTGAAAAATTTCATTCAATTCATGGTAATACCATTTGATGCCCAGTTGACAAGAGGACTAGACAAAATTTTTAAAAAAGTGGACCTTAAGGTTGTGTACAAACCATATAATAAATTAAGAGAAGTTCTGGGTAATCCAAAGGATAAAGTAGAGCAGCATGAAAAGTCGGGGATTTACGAAATTAGTTGTCAAGACTGTGATCGAAGGTATATTGGGCAAACAAAAAGATCCATATTGACAAGATATAAAGAACATATTGCCCACATTAGATATGCGAGAAATGAAAAATCTTGTGTTGCCCAACATGCAATCGAACATGACCACAGTATAGATATTAGTAATTTAAGACTAATTAAAAGTGTTAATAATAATAGGGCTTTGGATGCATATGAAAGCATTCAAATAGAAAAATGTAAGAAAATCATGAACCGAGATAAAGGACCGATTCCTTTCAGTCAACTTTTTCAATTATTAATGTAAGGCTTAGTACACTTCACGGTTCATGATTTTTACACGCTTCGTTAGGTATGGTTTTCATATATATAGAACGTAGTTTAGTTTTAGAATTAGATTAAATCATCTCCTGATGATGCTAACATGGTTAGCGAAACGTGCGTCGAGCAGTTCAAAAAAGTGTTTTGGTGTTTAGTGGTAAATCTCTTCAAATTTAATGTGTAGGTAGAATAAAAAAACTAAATGTAGATAGAAGTTAGTTAATAATAAGGATAAACGGATACTTTAGATAAATCGGGCGTATATAAAATTAACTGTAAGGATGTGAATATCGGTCAAAGTGAAGAAGATATATAGGTTGTAAAATAAAAGAACGCAAGAAATATATCTTAAATAATATAAAAAGCACTGGAATCTCTAGATATTGTATTGAAAACAATCATTTTATAGATATAAACAATGTTAAATTATTACACTCAGAAAAGGAACGTAAAAAAATAGACCTATTAGAAATGTTGGATTAAATGTTGAATTAAAAAAATCCTTAAGAAATATTTATATAATAACCACGAACGATCAGCTAAATTTCCAAAACACCCCGGTAATAGATAAGATCATATTATAATTGAACAGACCCGGTTTTTACCAGCCGATATTTAGGATAATTAGACTAGACGTTAAAAAAATCAAGAAATAAAAAATAAATAATTTTACCTGTATACTTGGAAACACTTTTGTTCTATTGTATTTTGTCACGTCAACTATACATTCCTGATTTAGATCATCGTGACAAAACCGTTTAAGAATGCGACTGTTGCAAGTGCACCAGGAATTAATTGAAGATAATTGATTCGGGAATAGGAATTCTGACCTTTCTCGAGCCTCTTGCGTAAAGAATTAGTATACAGGCCCTTTCGTGCCATTCAACGGTCCCTCTAACTCCGCCGCCATTTCTCCCGCCTATCTCGAGACGCTTTCCCCAACATTTCTTGTCGGTTT